>CAEGAE010055657.1:0-11271 GCA_903067095.1 Girardinus metallicus | reverse complement strand
TGGAAACCGCGGACAAACCCATTTGGGTCCCATATGGACTGCCCTCTTTTTTCCCATGTGGGGCCCACCTAGGTGTGCTGGCTGGGTTTGTAGCTTGATGCGAATCCATCAGTCCACCAAACCATCTGTCTTTTATTTAATCTGCTTTTTTATTTTACAATCACAATATAACGGATAGAAAGTGAAGCCAAAAGAATGTCTCTCTCTTTTTTTTTTAAAGAAATGAATAGTAACACACACATGCATGACACCACCACTCACAACATGACGTCTGTTCTGTTCTGAGAACAAATCTGACTACAGAATGGAACAATCAAGCATAGATCCGATACGTTACAGAGCAAACAGGAGCAGTTCAGGTAAACAGAACAGGACATGAACATTTCTGGTCAGCAACAATGTCTTGGTGTCCATTTTCCTTTTAGCAGACTCTAGATCCTAGTGGTATGTTGTAAGTACATGGTAAAATGAGTCTTGGCTTTATCTGGACACCCTTGACAGCCTTAAAAACAAATCCTATTCTGATTCTAAAGGGATACCTCAGGATTTTTGAAGTAGGATTTACTTATTTATTTTTTTAAATTTAACACCACACCTACAGTAGATGGCTCACTTGGCATCTTCATTTAGAAATCCAACTTAGTTGTTTTTATATAATAAAGCTAACAGCTAGATTGAGAGGGGCAAAGACCATATGAACTTTTACTGTCTTAAAATGACTCTAAAATGAAAAACACCAGAGCAATTTATGAAAAACATATTTTTTGAATCTTTAAAGTGTCACCATGTTTGTGCTGGGAAAATAACACAGAAGCAAATGACTGAGAAATGTAGGTAGGAAACGGTTCACCATCAATAATCTTCCTGTCTGAAACATGTAAAGTGTTTTCATTCACAGTAACTACCTTATATAAAAGGTGGGATCAGTAAATGGGTTCATTAGATCACTATAGCATGTTTGTATTCTACTGCTTCAATTTATATCAGTTGCTCTGACCAAAGGTTTCTATGTTCCTATAGAAACATACACACCTGTGTATGTTTCACATAGGAAGATTATTAATGGTGCAACACCTCCAACCTCCAGTTAAAGTGAAAATAATCAGCAGTTTCTCCTTAATCAACCAGACAGCACAAAAGCAACAATCATTTAAATGTTAGCAAAATAGCTTTAGCATTAACCACCATGTTTTTGATATTTTCATTCTTGAACAGTTTTAAGACATAAAAAGTCTTGGTTCCTCTCAGAAGTAAGTAAGAAGCAGAAGAAGTAAGAAGTAAGTAAGTAGCAGAGTCAAACTTTAACATTTCAGACCCTTCAATGTTGGTTCAGAGTAAACAAGAAATGATTCACCACTTTTGAGTTATTTTCTTAAGTCTTTTACCTTTGAGACTCAAATTAGCTGATGTAAAAATGGGAGAGAATTATTAACGATATAAAACAAAAAGAGTTACGTTTTATACATCATCAGCTAGCTGGCTAGCAGATTAGCCAGCTAGCTAGTCTGTTAGCTTGCTGGCTTACTTGAGCCAGCAAGCTAAAGGAGCAAGTCAGCTAGCTAACAGATTAGCTTGAACAAGGTTAGTACAGTTATCTTGTGCTTTTGTTGCTGAACATAGCATTCTGCGTCCCAGTGCTAACATCTAAATAGAGATGAAATGGAGTCTCTTTTTTATTTCTATACATAACCTTCCTATCTTCCATTTCTCATTGAAAGCATACAGTATAATACTTAATACAATATTTTAAAGACTGTAGACCACATGACAACATGGCACAATTTACTCAGCATCTTCCATATTCCTTCACTAGTGAGCATGCATGTACATGCATCTGTTGATTTGGGAAAATGAAGGTCATGCACACCCACACACACACAGAATAACTTAATTTAAAGTAAAATATTACAAATAAGTCAATAGTTCCTGGAAAGTTACACTGTAAGTAGCCCAGGTCTCAGGGGCCACGTTAGCGGATGGGGGCCTTCAGGGCAGCATCCACCTCCTCCTCAGGCAGCAGCGTGTGCCACTGGGCCACGGGTCGCCTGGGATTGGCCAGCATGTCTGACCAGTGGCGCAGCCCGACGCCGGAGGCGCCGTAGCCGATCCAGCACTTCCCGATGGGATCGTTGCTGCCCAGTTTGTCGTAGTCATACACGGTGATCAGCACCTGGATTTTCTGTGTGTGGAGACAGAGGAGGGTCAACGGTAATTCCTGTAAACGCCTCACTTGCATGTATGACACATGTGACATTTAAGCTACATCAATCTAGACTTGATCACTAAAAGCTTTGCATTTTCTCCTCAAATTAGACAAAATTAACAACTAATGTAATTGCAGGGTCATACAGTTTTCCTATTGGATTTTATCACAGCTGACCCAGGCTGCCCTCTCAGGACTCTTGATACAACAGCTGCTATGCATAGCTTCTCTAGCCACTGTGCAATGATGAGCTCTTGCACATATAAATCAATATACATTGGATAACAACAACTAAATCAAAAAGCAATCTATGTTAAATGTTGTTTATGCAAAGCAATCAGGCCTACTTATAAGAAATATTTACAGAAAATTATCTGAAAATGTTTCCTTATTTCAAAAGAAATAATTTTCTGTTGTGCTACGTTCATGCAACAGTCAACAGATCCAAATAGCAGTTAAACTACGCAGCGTACAAACCTGAATTTGGGAGAAGGGAATCTCAAAGCTGAAGCTCTCGTTGAAGTAAGGGTTCAGAGTGTTTTGCTTCACAGATGTCTTCTTTTTCTTGAGTCGCTTGCCGTTGTGTTGCAGAACCACCTTGACAAACGGATCTGAGAGGAACAGACATGAGTCAACACAGACTTCCAATACGAGTCGATCATCAGCCTTTAGGTTTGCGAACAACATATACCTGACAATCCTCCGACGTCCATTTTCTTCAGGTTCTTTGCTTCCATCACGTTGACCGTTAGCTTACCGGCCGTGGGGACGTAGCGAAGGGAAATGCAGATATCGCCCAGTTTCTCTTGCTGTCAGAAACACAACGCGAATGTCAGGCATTTTGTTAAAATCTAGATATTGGAAATACCTAGTTTTGGAGGACAAAAAAACAAAAAAGCATTTACCTCTTCTTTTTCTCCACCTACTAAATCTTTCCATTCATGTATTGGTTGTCCAAGGTCTATGCTGTTCATTGGGATCTTGATTTCGCCAATGACATCGTGTTTTCCAAAACGGTCGAAATCAAAAACTTGCAGCACCAGAGTTTGACCACCCAGCTCACTGTAAGGGATCTGGAGAGGAAGAGTATTATCAACAAATTTAGCTTTGAATTCTGGTAAAAAATACTATAGTTTTCTAAAACGACATCGATGTATAGACCTTAAAAGTGAAAGTCTCGTTAAACACAGGGCAGAGGTTCTTGCGTTGAACTTTGGTCTCGAACTTCTTCTTCTTATCCGGCAGCATGTACACTTTAACGTAAGGGTCAGAGGTTCCGCCCATGTCCATCGCTGGGAGGTCCTGAGCCTGAAGGATGCCCACTATCAACTGGAGAAGAATCCAAGAGCAGAAGATAAGTCCAAGTTCCAAACTACAGCTGCGTTTCCGTTACAAGTGTACGCAAATCTACGTAAAGCCTATTTTCTGCTAATGGTGAAAAAAACATAATTTTGCAATTGCGGTGTTTCCATTAAGTGAGAAATGAAATTAAAATCACGTGAATTATCTTGATCTCATGAGAAGTCAGTAAAAATCATGGCAGTGACGGATGTAAACAGTTGCATGAGATGCTAGCGCTTATTATCTATCAGCCAATCAGAGGAGACATCAGTGTCTTATTCAGGCGTTGGGAGCGGCTGCATATCCAGTTTTTCGGGGAAATTCTAGTCAGTGATTTTATAGACAAGTTATGGATTCAACACGTTGGAATGACACACAACTTTTTATGAACTTTCTTGCTGTTAGAGCTCTGGTGGAGCCAGCTGTTTGTTGTCTGAAAAACAAAAACAAACCATCATCCTCCTACCACTTCCTGTCATCTTCTTTGTAGTTTCAGCCAGTAGTAACATCCTGTTGTCGATCAGGTGAGTCGTGCGATGTGAAAGAAGTGTTTCCATTTGCAGTTTTGCGAAACACATCTTTTTCAACATGGACGAAAAGCCGCTTCATTCTAGCTTTTTTCAAAATTGGAGTGTTTCTATTAAATGAATTTATTTCAAATTGCCCAATTTTATGGTTAATGCTGCATGTGTGACAGGTACATTTTTCTTACCATCTTGAACATTTTACCATGTGTCAATGTGTAATTGAAAATAATGAGGTGGTAAAATATTAATGGTCTTTCTTAATGTGTAGCTGAAATGATGCTTAGCCCATCAATGTTTTCCTTTTGGTTTTGCCAACAAACCCAAATAAGGCATCACATTTTTGTACGCCACCAAACCTTGGTTGTGTTCATCTCTTTCTACTGTTTTCATGGACTTTCCTTTTGACAAGAGTTGTATTTAGAATGGGAAACAAATAGGAAAAGCATAGTGGGGGATTTTTTAGTTTCTCCTATGCTACTTCACTATTTGAAGCTTTGAAGCTATGCTACTTCACTATTTGAAGCACTCCATCTCTGTTTTGAGATGGAGTGCTCCCCTGTATCCTGAGTCAAGAATGTAACTCAAATCATTTGGTTGCTGATTGGTCTTGACCAGGGGTGCTCAAGTCCAGTCCTCGAGAGCTACCATCCTGCAACTTTCAGATGAATCCCTGCTCCAACACACCTGAATCAAATGAATGGCTCATTAGCAGGCCTGTTTAGAGCTGTTCCCAGTCTGTTGGAGTAAGGAGGCTTCTAAAAGTTGCAGGATGGTGGCTCTCGAGGACTGGACTTGAGCACCCCTGGTCTTGACGAATCACCAGTCAGTTAGAAACTCAAAAATCTGACCTTTGTTCAGTAGGTGAATCTATCATACTAAGAGCTCTGGGAAATTTTTCACCTTTACCAATTGGATTGGTACCTTTGAGAAAAAATACAGTCTCCTACGTATTACTGTATGAATATATTTCTAATTGAAATAGCTTTAAATTTCAGTTCCCAATCCAGACGTCTACTAAACCTCACCCATGTATGTCAAAGCTGCAAAACATGAAGGCTGTAAAGTTTTGTTCTAGTTATGGAAACTCTAGAAAAGTCAGTGTGGTGTATTGTGTGTGAGCACTGTGCACCTGATTATCGGTAAAGTTATAATCCAACGAGTACTCCAGTTTGCCGAAAAACTCCTTCTCCTCTTCCTTCTCTTCTTCTCCATCCTGAAAAACATGACAGGGTGGCAAACCGTCATGGTGATGTTATCAGACTCACACATGTTGCTTCTGCTCTCCTTTCTTGGGGAGGCAACAAAAACACAACAAAACGTGACCAAAGGAAATATTACTCCCTTTAGGTGGTTGTGGTGCAATTATTTTACTAAAGACAATCAAAGACGAGATTAACAGACAAACCTTTAAATGACTGGAACGAATAAAGAACATTTTCTATGTCGGAGTGCAAAAGCTTTTAGGGAATTTGTTTTTTTTTGTTGTTTTTTTTACACTTGTGACGGCCATCTTTAGATCTTCAACACCAGCCTATCGTGTTGTCTCTGCACACTGAACTGTTGTATCTAGATAGAGCACAAATTTCTGAAGGCATGTCTCAACTTGGACAGAAGCCAAACGACTATGGACTGTTACACTGAGATTAAAATCAGGAAGCCAAGTAAGCAGCAGCAATCTCTGTCTGTTGAAGGATGAACACAACAAACAGACCTGGACCACCCAGGTCTGTTTGGGTGGTCCAAACAGACCTGGGTGAATGCTGAACCAACACCCGTATTGGTTCAGCATTCAAAGTGACATGAGACGACATGACATTACATGTTTATGTACTATAATTATTATCTCTATGGCAAGGGAAAGAAAGAATCTTATCCATCAGCGCCAACATTTTGTTGTGTTTTAAACGAGTACAGTCAAGTTGTTATCTCCTGTTTCTACCCCCCTGTAAGCACTAGACTAGGCTAACTAGCTCCTAGACTCAGCTAGAGAGGGAAGAAACTTCAATTAATTGGGGTAATTTGAGTTGAATTTCTCTGGCCACTTGATTTGATTACTCCCGCAACTATTCCCAAAGCAGAAAACACCCAAAAGATCCTCAAACGGCAAAATCTATGAACAAATGTCAAAATGTACAAAAGGGAAAAAAAAACAAAGTCATTGAGATGAATCTTGTAAGACTGTGGGATTCCAGTGAACAGCGAGAGCCGTGATCCACAAATGGAGAAACCATGGAACAGCGGTGAACCTTTCTGGAGTGGCCTGCTGACCAAAATGACTACAACTCATCCGAGAGGTCATAAAAACTTCAGAACAACATCCAGAGAACTCCAGTGCTGGCTTTCTTAATGGTAAGTTCTCATGACTTCACCACTGGGAATGAGCAAAACAAAATGAGTGAAAGGACCATGAAGGCTGTTATCGGTTTTGAAAGACTTCTTGGAATGTATTCTGTAAACCGGTGAGGCATGTTTTTGGAAGAGTTGGGTCTCATTATATCTGATCTGGTATAAAAGAAAAATAGCATTTAGAAATGGAACAACATGCCAAGAGTAAAATGTAGTGGTGGTGTGATCATAGGCTAGGGCTATTTTTAGGGCCTTGGGACCCAGACTTAGAAGAGAAGAACGGACAAGAAAACCTCATTTAGATTTTTTTGTTCTTTGTTCTTTTTTTTTTTTATTTTAATTAGCAAGTGTATGGGTAGATTGGGTAATATCGAGACTAGCAAAGTTGCTTTGTCCAATGCAGGTACAGAATGTATGTGTAGCTTCCCTAGGATGATATGTATGGAAAATTTGGGGGGAAAAAAAACAAAAAAACTGTAAAGTCTGCATGTACGCCTGTACGGAAAAAAAGTTTTCAATAAAAATGTGCAAAAAACTGGCAAAGAGATATTGTTTACCAGTTACTGCAAGAGCTTGACTGGGGTTGTTGTTGCTATGGGTGACCCAACTACTGAGTCTTGGGGGCAGTTGCGTTTCTCACGGGCCCTGGTGAATAAAAACCGCTACACAACCATTTCTTTTTTAAATCAGCAGTTTATCAAAACAGCTGAAGTTGTATACACTGAATTCGGACGTTATTTAACAATCGCAAGATGATCAACTGCAGGATATAATTTTATTTCAATCAAACGCTATGGTGCAGGCCTTCTGCCCAAGTCTTGGTCAAAGATTGACAGGAAGGAAAGAAGGAAAAATTTCTGTTCTGCAAAGTCACGAGACAAATGCATTCCAGTTGTTTAAAGATTTTAAACTTGAATTGCACATCATTTTTATTTGTAGAGCAATAGAATACTTATTTAAGTGCAACGTGTGCATACATTCATTGATTTTGTCTTTCTTGTTTTTCTGCTTAGAGTTTTTTTTTTTTTTTTTCGGAATTATTCAGCAACACAAATCCGTAGAAGGAATCAGTTCCTCTCACCTTCTTCTCGTCTCCTTCTTCTCCCTCCTTATCCTTCTTTCTGCGGCCCCGCCCGCCTCCCCCTTTCCTCTCTCGAGCCTTCTTTTGCTTCTTGCCCTTGTTGAAACACTTCTTGTAGATGCAGAATCCAAGGCAGATGACTAGGGCAAGGACCACAACCACGATGGCCCCCACGGCCCACATGGGCACTGGACAGAGGAGAGAAACGGTCAGGAGCAGGGCGGACAGCTCTGATTCGACCTGAAAGGGTTCATAAACTAAGAGTCACCACACTTCCATTTTTTTCATCCATAGGATGATTTCAATTGGTACTTGAAATTTACATTTTCTAAGTTCAGCTGTGAACCAGGGTTGTCATAGTTTTGTTTTTTTTTGTTTGTTTTTTTTACTATAGTTTTTTTTCTCATCCCAGACTAATAAGTACTTTCAGAAATAACATGAAATAAATAATCTCTGAAATGCCCAAATGTTATATATGATTGAATGTATTTGTTTACAACTTCCAGCAATTTTGTATTTGAATTTTGCCATTTTATTAAAGCAAAAACCAGGCGGTGGGTGAAGAACAGACGGCACCCTGATGGGTTTATCATTTTTGCTGGAGATTTTAATCGTGTTGATGTTAAAAATGTTTTTCCAACAGTTTTATCAACATGAGTACTTCCCGACAAGGCGACAGTATTTTGGAATTTGTTTATGTAACACTCAGAAAAGTTACTCCGTTATCTCATGTTGGTTTTTCTGATCTTGTTACTGGACAATGTTTAAACAAGAAGCTACTGTATAGATGTTGGAGAATATACAGAAACTGTGATCTCTTATATTGCAAACTGTATTGATGATGTGACTCTAATGAAGACCATTACCATCCTGGCTAATTACCTGCTGTTCGGACCGTTGAGAGTAATAGCTCTCTATTAAAATGACCTAACAGAGATCAGGTGTTTTGCACGTTTTGATATGACAGACGTGTACAGAGGGCATCATCTGTCCCTCATGATTCCATCCTGGGCCTTCCAGCTGAGAGTGTAAGGAGGATTTTTTTTTCTGGCATTAATATTCCTAAGACGGCAGATGATATACCTGATCATGGTAAGAATACGCAGAGGATCTAAGAGAAGTCTTCAGTGACGTGTTTAACGTTTCTCTGGAATAAGCTAATGTTCCACCGTGTTTCAAAATGGCTGCTACTATACTGGTGCCCATCAAATCTGGACCAACCTGCTTGGTCCAGATTTGTGGCATTGACATCTATTGTCAATGCCACAGGGTTGACAATAGATGTCAATTGTTATGAAACATCTATTGTTATGAAACGTTTTGAACGCCATCATGAATACTGAATACTCTTCATCTAAGCTGTTAACTATGTAAGAGTTTGTGTTTTTAAAATTGTACATTGTACCTGATTTGTGGATTTTTTATTTCTAATATTATTGCTGTTTTCTCTATGGATTATGGAAAACTTGTTTTTATGATAATTTGTTCTTATTTATTGTTATGTGATATTTTTAAGTTACTAGTTTCATCGGCGAAGGGAAAGAAAGAACTTTGATTCCTCATATGTCTAGTACATATAATGAGTTAACAATAAAGTAATGAGTAGACTTTGACTCTGACTACTACAAAACTCCCTATGGAACATGAGAAGAATGGGGAAAATGACCCGTCAGTACTAAAGCAAATCCTTTTCCTGCTAGTTGGGTCTTTCTTCAACCTAACGTAGGACACATGTGACGGCATGAGACACAAGACGGACTTACTCTTGAGTTTATGATCTTGAAGAGGGTGACGCATTGTTCACACGAGGAGAAAATGAGGAAAGACAGAATGAAAAAATGACACATGAAATGGCAAAAAAGGAAAGATACTGATAAAGGAAAACAGGATGGTGTTACGATCTTATAATGTATCAGCAATATGTTTTTCCTAAATACTCTACGTAAAGCGCATTGTGTTGTGCTCACTTGGCAGGTGTGTGAGCTCGTTGAAGAACTTGCTCTTCATGCTGGCGAACTGGTGGTTGGAGTGGTGAGACGGGGGTGGAGGCGGCCGCGGCTCCCTCTCCTCTTCCCCCGCCGCCCTCCGAAGCCGCACTGCGGCCATGTTGACCAACCGCATCACTGCTCTGAAAAGACAAAGGATGGATATTTGTTAAATACATGAATTTTAAGATTGTTACTATGTCCTTTTTCTTTACCCTGCAATGATCTGGTTCAATAAAAGACACCAAACAAGAGTCAGCAGCAGAACAGAGTGTTTGTCATTGGCAGAGAGGAACTAATGAGTTTTTTATGTCAAAAAAATCTTTTTTCAAATGTATACAATTTGAGGCTAAGGAAGAAAAAAAAATAGCCTTAGTTTTTGTGCTAAGTTTAAACACTTCATTGTGTTTGGGTATAGTTGTTTATGAGTTACACCTGTAATAATACTTCTGAATAAATTTTTATTATTATTATTATTCAATCCAGGACTTTGCTTCTTATAGGAAATATGCCATATTTCAAAAGATAAAACTACATAAAAAGAATACCAATTTTGAAAAATTTAATCTGTTTTTATCCACAATAAATATCAACAAATATCAGTGAGTAAAGTTTTGTATCCAATATCCAGTCTCTTTTACTTCAAAGTGATTTTAAATGTTCTTCAAGTTCATCTAGTAGTTTAAAAATGATGTGGAACTGATATTTACTTTTTGTGAGTCTGTGAACAAAAGTAATAGAAAACAAAATAAAATCTGCCAGTTTTTGGTAGTCGTGCCTGCAAGGAGTTCCAGCTGTCAGTCCTTATCCTCATATGTAAAAAAGGAGATTTAAACACACACACACACACACACGGAGGCCGCGCCCACAGCAGACATCCCTCTATTGCTGCACTGCTGTATAACAAGATTAATTGTCAGAGGTAATCCAAAAATCCTCGGATTAAACAAATTAAGGACAGTTTGCTGTTCCCGCTTTGAGTTTCCTCCTCTGTACCCGCCCATCCCATCACCATTTTCTTCACTCTTTCCTCTCTTGCTTGGGACCCATCAGGCCTCATACCTACCACATCCTGCTCACACACACGCACACACACACACACACACATAGAGAGAATGACCAAACTCCCAGAATTAGACATGGTTTAGGTAGCGGGCTTTGTAACGTGGCCCAGATGGGATCTGGAGAGGATTACAGAGAGCGATCTCAGTGTGGTGAATAACTGCTGTACATAAGGTGTTTATCTTTAAATGAATTTATCCAAATCCTCCCTTGATATGGTTTTATGTTATCATCCTTTATTCTGCTGCATGGATCCTCTGTTGTTTCTGAGTGGAGCATTCTAGGACAGAAAGGCTCAAAAAGGAACAGGATTAGTTTATGTTTTAATATAATCTTAGGCTAAATTCCATCAGTCTCTCCATCCATCCATCCATCCATCCATCCATCCATCCATCCATCCATCCATCCATCCATCCATCCATCCATCCATCCATCCACATTGATTTGTTCTATCATAATGTAGAGCTGTGTATCATCTGCATAGTATTAAATAGTAAGGATCTCAGGATGGAGCCTTGGGGTACTCCACATGAGATTTCCAATGTTACAGAAGAACATGTATCAAACAAGCAAAGGTGCCTTCTATCTAGCCTTGTAGTAGATGAAAATTTCCCAACAATTATCACATTTCACTTATAATTTTTATAGAGGACTATGCCTTTTGCTTTCTAGGCTCAGTTCTCTCTTTACCACATCCGACCATCACACTGTCTGCACCAGCAACCA
>CAEGAE010055653.1:0-128093 GCA_903067095.1 Girardinus metallicus | reverse complement strand
TTAAAATTCCTCGAGGAAAACTGATCTGCCTCGAAGCCTCGTTATATTATGTTTTATTATTTAGCGCACCGTGTTCCGGCCTGGACTTTATTTGCGTTCTCACTTCCGCCTGAGTTGTTGACGAAAGCTAAGTGTTGGCAGCATAACGTCCAATTTTCAAGTTCTGCCTGGGAGGATTTTATTCATTCATGATAATGTCCGGGTTTTTGTCGTTTTTCGGGAGACCAATAAGCCTCCTTAAAATGACGGGAGCGATGCTTGGAGTCCGGCAGCCTTTCTCCTCCTGGAGCTGCTGGTTCAGAGCGAACTGCAGGAAGAGGCTGCGGGATTATTTATACAGGTGAGCAGATAGACTGAACATGGCGGGCGGCTGTGCTTTTGATGCGTAGCTTTACTGGCTAAACGGAAAATAAATTTCATATCATCCCGGTCGCAACAAATGGGTGGCGAAGCGCATTGTGATGTTATATACCTGGTAGATGAGTTTCTGTGTGTGACGAATGCAGGAGTCAAATCCCGTCGCTAACAAATGGCTGGGCAGGTGAGAGTTCATCTATTAAACTGACTGAAGATAAATACATAAACGAAAAGCTGGAGTATAGAGATTTCTTTTAATAATAGCCTGCTCACAAATAGGCAGGCTATTTGTGAGCAGGCTATTATTAAAAAATGCCTCTTTATTATTACAGTGAATATAATTTCAGATTTTCGTACAACTTTTCTTCAGGTTTATTTAGAAAGCAAACCATTATTGTTACAAGTTAATTTTCTAAACTACGGAAAAGTTATTGTTAGGGGAGCTCAAATGTGAAAAATCGGACTGATGTTGATATGCGATAGTAACACTGCTGTTATGTTAGATTTACCAATGTTTTATTTGATCTTTTTTTTTATCCGATTACCCGATTAATGGTAGGAATAATTGATAGATTACTCGATTACTAAAATATTTGTTTACAACAGCCCTGTCAGAAATACAGTAATGCTGAATAATTGCCAGATAGTGGAGATTAAAGCTGTATTGGAAAAAGAGATGGTCAGATATTCCCAAAACAATCCAGGTGGAATAAATCAAAACACCAGCTTTGCTCAGTCTGAGTGTTTGTCTTTATGTTTTATGTGTGTTGAGACAGGAACCTGTTGGAATACCTTCCAGCCTGGGTGTGTGACTGTCGAAAAATTGAGATACTGAACCTTCAGCACAACCTGTTGTTTGAACTTCCTTCCAGGTTTGAACTTTTTTTTTTTCTTCCAAATCAGGAATCATTAACTTTTACTGCTCATATCATTTAATAAGTTTACTCATTTAGTTTTTGCATGTAATTAAACACACAACTGGAATTTATATGTACATCAGGTGTTACGTTGCATATATTCCTGTTTTTTTTCCTTGTATATTTAAATTCAGTGTGTTAATGTGTAACATGGTATCTTGCATAAGTATTCATCCCCTGAGACTTTGTTCACATTTTCTTCATGTTACATTTACAGACATCTGCATATGTGAAAGACCAGCATAAAATAGTGCATAATAGTAAAGTGGATAGACAGGGATACGTTAGCTTTTTTTTTTATCGTATAAAATTCTCAAACATGTGGCATTTTAGCTTATTTTAATCTGATAACTCTTTGCAAAATAAAACCCAGTGCCACCAATGCCTCCAGAAGTCACCCAGTTAATGAATAGTAATAAAGTCCACCTCTGTGCTGTTGAATTCCAGTATAAGTGCAGATGTTGTGTGAATGCCTCAAATTTTTGTCAGGGAACATTAGAGAACAAACCGCATCAGGAAGACACAGCAGACAGGTCATAAATTAAGATATGACAAAGCGTTAAGAATTTTTGCCAGGCACTGTATTTGCTTCAAAATTCTTTATGGAGCGCTGCAATTACAATTGTTGACGTTTCTAGCTTAGAAAAAGCAGAATCATGACTGATATGCCCGGCTGTGAATTCAGTGACGATGCTCAGAGGATAATAAACATTTGGTGTCTGCAGCTGGATATGTATTTGTCCTGATTTCTCTCTGTAATGTCTCCAACAGGTTGCTGAACAGCTTAAGTTTGAGGAAACTGCTGACGGGGAACAATCGTTTGCAGAGAGTGCCTGACCTACTTGACCATATTCCTCTGGAAGCCCTTGACCTGCAGCATAACAAGCTGAGCGAACTTCCAGAGAGTCTCTTTTACAAGGCCTTAAAGTTAGTCTTCTAACCTTTAAAGAGGGTGTTTGCCCTTGACTCTTTATATGATGGCATTATGATCCTTCATCCACAGGTTCCTCTGCTTTACAACTTCTTAATGGCAGTCTGAGCCCTGCCACGTTTCTGTGAACGGTTACTGTAACGCAGCACCAGATAGATTCGTTGGAGCAAATGTGGTCAAGATCAATGCAGCTTTCCCAACCATAACTGGAGCATCTTTTGCTTCCTTATTTCCGATGTGGTAAACCACTTAACACCCATTAGATGTTGAGTTGCCCTGATGCACTTTACTGTCTCTAATGTGGAGAAATTATGGCAGTGACTTCTGAAAAGGAATTGATCTCCTGACATGTTGTCGAAAACTGCAAAACATGCAGTGAACTACAGCTGCATTCGGGACTGATGGCGGCATAAAATGCAACAGAAACTGAAAAGATTATCGCAGTTTGTTTTACCTGCCTTCCTTTGTGTAGTAAAAAGCCACACAGATAGCGAGAGCTTAACAGGCTTTCAGTGTTTATGAGCTACTCCTCAGCAAAGACTGTTTAAAACATGACAAGGTTCACATTTTACTGCATCAAGTTTTATTACTGCTCAGTGTGTGATACACACCAGTAATGACTTAATTATGCTTGTTGCGTAAAATCTACTGCAGTTCAAATTACTACCACCCTTCGCTATGCAGCTTAATGAATATTCAAATCAGTCCTCCACTTGCTAGGATGTTTACCTCTTTGATTAACTATATCTTCTGCAGCACATTTAGGAAAATTAAAAGGAACTTATCAAACCTGACAGCCATTTACACATCTGTCACTGTCCGTTCTGGGATTAGTTTGGCGTTTCTTTCTAAACTGTCCTTTTATTTTGCTGGATTTTGTACTGAGTACAGGAAACCTTGGTCATAAATTTTATTAGTTGTTAAATGATTTAATATACTGTAACGAATAAAAATATTAAAGCATATACTACATGATATAAATCCACAGATAAGTCCTAATTTATTCAGAGCCATAGCAGATTTTGATTTAGAAAGATTTCATTTAACCAAGTTAGTTTCTGATATGAGATTAGAAAAAGAAAAACATCACTCAAAAGATAGTAAAACATTTTAAAAAAGAATATACATTTTTCAAAATTCTATAAGTTTTTATGCAAAGTTTATTTTAAACATTGGTATATCCAAAATTATGAATACCTAACAGCAAATTTTTGCTATTATAGTCGTCTCACAATTGCCGATCAGTTTTTTGTATGTTTCCACTTGTTTTTTGATGATTAATCTTTGGTAATGAGCTCTGAGTCTTTCAGGTTAGATGGCCTCCTGACCATCGCCCTAATGTTTAGCTCCATCCACAGATTCTGTATCAGATTTGAGTTCTGACTCGTGCTGAGTCTCTCCCAAATATTAATATCGCTTCCAGTCAGAAGAAAGATGGTGCGAAAACAAAAATACTGTAAATTTTTGTGAGTCAGTTAAATAAATACACACATACCAAAGTATTAAATTATTCTTTTCTTGTAGCATCTGAATAAATGACGTTATGTTTGCAGAGCTCTGGATTACAGTGAAATATCAGTGGAAGGTGGAAGACCCAGATTATGTTAACTCCTAACTTTGTTCTGTTTTTCTTATTTTGTTTTTTGTCTTCCTAGCCTGAAATACTTAAACGTGTCAGCCAACGCCTTGGAAAGTATTCCCCCCAGCAGCCAATCAGAGGAGAGCCTCAGCACTCTCCAGGAGCTCTACCTGACCGGGAACAATCTGAACGAGAACTGCGGCGCTCTGTTGGTCGGACACCAGAACCTGCGGATCCTTCACATCGCCTACAACCAGCTGCTCTCCTTCCCAGCCAGGTGTGTTTCCCATCTATCACAGCTAACTGACATCACAAACGGCTGTCGTTTTTGTTACTAGTATTTAAAGTCTTAAGGCAATAAATCCACCATTATTTGTGATTAACCAGTGGTTTATATTTGAATGTGTATTTCTCTTGTTTCCAGTAAGCTGAGTAAACTGGAACTGCTGGAGGAGCTAAATTTAAGTGGGAACAAGCTAAAGACGATCCCCTCCACAGTGTCCAGCTGTAAGCGGCTGCACACTCTCATAGCACACTCGAATCAAATAACCGTCTTCCCAGAAATCCTCAACCTGCCTGAGATCAAGGTCAGACCTGTTTCCTCTGTTGTTTTTGCCATTTCAAATTTCAGATGGTTGTCCTCAGCTTGCTCCAGCTTGTATGTGCTTTGAACGTTTTTACACGCAGCTTGTAGATCTAAGCTGCAATGAGCTGACTGAGATTCAACTACCTGACTCCCTGCCTGCCACACTGCAAGAGCTGGACTTGACGGGCAACAGCAGCCTGACGCTGGAGCACAAAACCCTCAATCTGTTCAGGTGAGTCACAGCATCCAGAGCCACCGACAGCATTTTGCCCGTCTTAAACACTTTGGATTCTGCAGCCTTGAGGCGCGAAAACGTAAAACCAAAATGGATAATGAATCTGGAAAATGAAAAATGAGGAAGGGACATTTCTCAGAAAACACACATTTGAACAATAAAGCAAAAAAGCAACACAAAGAAATAAAGCGAAACACCAAACAAGTTTTTTATGCATTCATTACACACCTTGTTCTGCAGTGTTTTCTGTTATTTTGTCCTTTTTTCCCCCTGCAGCCACATTACCACGCTGAAATTAGACCAGAAATCTGCCCCGACACCTGGAGACTCCCTGGGCTCCTCGACTCTTTGGAAGCACGGTTACTCCGAGATGAGAGGCCAAAGAAATAAGTGTGTTCTTCTTTTGCTTTTCCAAGATTTGTTTTATTTACAGGGAAGGACAGGTAATTACGCTTTGTAGACTTCATTTATCATAACAGAAACTAAATAAATTATACCACTAAATCTGCTTTAGTGAAGGACACGAGTGCAGATGCAAATATTGTTGCTCCTCATTAAGTCTGTATATGTCAAGCTTTATCATTTTTTCCCTTGTGAAGTACCAAAATATAAATCGATTCCTGATTTAGTGCAGTGAATATAATGTACGATACTGAACAAAATTTATAAAATAAGTTCTAATTTTCTTTTTATCAAGGAGTCACTCCTCTTTTTTTTTTGTAATTTTTATCTTTATCGATTCCCAAGGAAGGAAATTTTACAAAACATATGGTCTCATTATCACAATGGCAACTTCAGTACTTGAGGAAAGGAAGACAAATATAGACCAGTGCATTATGATAAACAAAACAATTCTACAACTCCCTTGTTTTCTAATCCTTTAGGGTTGTCTTGATCTTTATCTCCCCGTATTTTCTGAATGCCTTTCATATTTTTTTATTTTTTTTGGTCCAGTTTAAGCCTTTTAGGATCCCTGTTTGCTTTGAACAGGCTAACAGATGAGATTAGACTGGAGTCTCCAAGGATTATGATGTTTGCAGATGATATAGTAAGCTGCAGTGAGAGTAAAAACTAGAAAGGTGGAGGTATGATGGTGAAATTTAGTTGAAGCAAGAAAGAATACATGAGTGTAAATGAGAGGGGCTCAAGTGGAACAGTGACATTGCAAGTAGTAGAAACTGTCCAAAGCAAAGGAGAGTGTGGGAAAGAGGTGAAACAGTGTGTGTGCAAGGAGAGTTACTGCCAAAATGTCTGAAATTTACGGGGTCACTGTATCACTGTTTTGATAAGGTGAATCTGCTTGTGTGGAACAGGTTGTGTGTTTCCGTGCTTGCCGTGGACCGTTTTGGAGACGGTGGCGAAGGTTGTTACGGGATCTTCGATGGCGACCGCAACGAGGAGGTGCCACGCCTCCTACAATGCACCATGGGAGACGTGCTTTGCGAAGAACTCCAGCACTCCTGTGTTGACACAGTGTACATGTGCAACACTTTTCTCACCTCACACAGGTAAGACAGTCTGTTTATTGTGTTTGCTGTGTAGCAGAACAGTTTATTTCTAGTTTCTTTCCTGTTGAACAGAAAACTTGGCATGGCCGGACAGAAACTCGGTGCGTCAGCCTTGTTGTGCTACATTCACCGTGAGACGTCAGAGCCCGGGAGCTGCTTTAGCCTAACTGTGGCTAATGTTGGTACTTGCCAAGCCATTCTGTGCCGTGATGGACGGCCTGTACAGCTCTCAAAGGTTTTCAGCTTGGAGAACTCAACAGAGGAGATGGAGAGGGTTAAAGTCAATAAAGCCATTATAACTGAGGTAATACTCACGCTAAATGTGATAGACGTAGATTCTATATGTAAAAATGTGATGCAGTGTTTCTTTGGCACTATTTCTTTTCTAGGATAACAAAGTGAGTGGAGTGACGTGCTGCTCTCGCTTGTTGGGCTGTTCCTATCTGTCTCCCTGGGTGCTTCCAAAGCCCTGGGTGCGCACTGAGCCGCTCTGTGCCAAGGATGAGTTCCTGATCCTGGGGAACCGGGCCCTTTTCGAGCGAGTGTCCTATCAGGAGGCTGTGTACACCGTGCAGGCCGTGCGGGATCCACATGCCGCCGCCAAGAAACTGGGCTCCCTTGCCCAGAGTTATGGCTGCAAGGACAACATCGGAGCCGTGGTGGTGTCACTGCATGTCGGTGAGGACAGCTGCACTTGTGAGCCGCCGGTGTTGAACGATGAACTGCGGGGTCCAGCCCCGGCCCCTATGCCGGTGTCCGTGACTCCATGCCTCAGTGATCCAGGAAACATCTCGTCTAGCAGTGGTATTGGTACCGAGTTCAGCAGTGAGACGTCAGCCTCGGAGGTGGGCAGTGAGGCAGGATCCACCGCTTCAGATGAGCACCCATCCTCTGGCCCTGCGCCTCGCCCAGAGAGGCGCTGCAGCCTCCACCCTGCTCCTGCACTCTGTGGGATCATGGTACCAGGTCCAGCTCCAACAAGAACTCACCCCGGTGTTTTCCAGCGCCAGCCCTCCAGTGCTACTTTCTCAAGCAACCAGTCTGACAACGGCTTGGACAGCGATGACGAAGCTCCACTTGAGGGTGTCATCTCTAATGGTAGCAAGTTAGAGGTGGAGGTAGACATTCACTGCTGTGCTTTCCAGCTCCGGCCAGGGGCCCCTGGGAGCCCGAAGGAGCTGAATCTTGAAAATCGCAACAGTAAAATGCGCAGACAGAACAGCGTGGTGGTTTCTGCTACAAACGGTTGTCTGCTGGCTGTATGTGGTAGAGAGAATGGAGACCTCAAGAAGTCACCTTCCACATCCAGCCTGTTCGGTAAGAAACTGTCCAATGGTTCTGTGGTGGCCCCAGAAGACAGTCATAATATTATTGAGGTTGCCCTGGAGGCGCCTAAGAAAAAGTCTGGCTACTTCACCGCCCCAGCTCAGCAGGATCCAGAGGACCAGCTAATTGTGCCTCCTGGTCTTGAGCAGGAAGTCAGAGAGCAGCTGAAAGGCCAGAGCCTTCTTGTCTCAGGCATCTCCACACCGCCAACACCCACTTGTGTAAAAGATCCACTGTGGGATCAACCACACCCTCCTGCATTTGCCTCCACTTTAGTTCCAGGGCCGGGCCTCGCTACCGTCCTGCAGCAGGAAGTCTACGATACCGCCCTCTAGGACGTTGAGACAGCCATTTGGCTTCAGTTTGGATTGTGCCATTCTTGAGATGTAGGACTGTGTCCTACATCTGGTTTAGTTGGAAGAAGTTGCCATTTGAAAAAAAATTGAGAATACAAGAGAAGCCTTTAGAACTCTGTTAAAAACTGATACTGTGCCATTAAAGAGAGATAAGCAGAATATGCTCTGAGTATCCGCCACAACAGGGCTGAACAAGATTTCCACACGTCCAATATGTCAACAGCTTTTCCCTTTACTTGGAAAGTTAAGCAATCTGATGGATGCAGAAAAGATTGTGGTCAGTCTCCCCACCAGGAACCAAAAGGTGTCTCAGGTCCTGCAGAGATTGATTCGTGCTGAAGCTTGAAAAAGTGCCTAATACGGACGACACATCAGAGAGCTCAACGCATCCAGGTTAAGAGTTGGGATGAGAGTTTGTTTTAGTTATATTCAGACAGGACACGGTCTTTACGAACACTCAAACTCGATGTCCATGGACACCTTTCTACGGCTATTGAGGCTTGGCCCATTGTTGTCTTTATTTAGCGCAGAAAAATACGTTGAAAACTTGAGTTTTTATCCCATAATCCTATCAGAATTCAGCCTAAATAAAGTCAAGCTTTGCTCAACCCCAAACAACTTTCAACTACATTCAAACATTTTTAAGTGGACGTCTTTTCACCATTAACTTTTCAACCACAAGTTCATGATGTTTAAACGGAAAACGATGCTATAGTTTCAACATCTCTTCAGTGAAAGTTTTCTAGTGGGATAACGCTACCAGATACGACTCTCCTCTCTTAGTGGCTTACACAAAGAGTACTAGAGTTAAGCTCTTTACCCAAATGGTACGTTTAAGAGGTTATTAGTATGGCATTTTGAGTGATTTTTAAAGAGAGAAATCTCATTCCTGACCCAAAGGTCACATATCATACCTCTAGATCTGAAAGTCAACTGTAAAAAAACAAACAAAAAAACTGAAAGAACTTAAGATGTCATTAACATGTAAAGACAAGAATATCTGCCTTTATGTTCAAATTATTCATTTGGGTTTTATTCTTAAGAATCTTACAAACTGGATGAATCATTGTAGAATATACTCTCTACAACCACTGAGGGATTAGCTTTGAATGCACTGCAGACCTCTTATGAGCCGTTTGACATTGAGGATATTCAGCTTTAGTGGGCTGAAGTGATAGTGACAGTAGAATAATCAGTGAAGATGAATCCCCATAAAAGATACATTTCGGAGAAGAAGTACAAATATTTAAAGTTTAGGCATTTTGAACACATTCTGACTAATTAATTTGAACAAATCAGTCAGATAACAGTCAGTGCAAGTATAAAATGATGTTTTATCTATCTTCTTATTTAAAATTTCTTTTTATGTTTAGACAGATTATTCTTATTTATTAATATTTGAGGCTGCTGATGTTAGTTATATTATACAGCGATGCTATGAACAAACTTGTCATCTACTTGTCATTTTCTCACATTTATTCCATGCATTGATGTTTTTTTTTCCTCTATTTTTCTGCGTGTTCTGTCAAATGTTGGACTTAGGAGCTGCTTTGCCAAACTGTGGTTAGAGGAAGTGGGATTTGTCAGAGCAAGCTGAATGTTTGACTGGCAAGAAATCAGTCATAGCTGAATGGGAAACTTATAACTCAGTCACTTTACCTGAACAACACGGAAATTAATCAGAACAAGTATCTTTGGTAAACAAAATTTGAACAATGTTCAAACTATTACAAAGTATTCATTCCAAGCTTTCAGAAATCTTTGAAGATTAAATCTTAGAAATAGAGGCTTGTCGTGATATTATATGAAGTTGTTTTTTTTCTGCATACATTTATGTGCAGTATTTTTTTTTAATCATTGGTTAATGCTTCTTTATACGTCAGCAAACACAACAAAAAAGCATGAGCGTAAAAATATGTGGTATTTGACACCAGAAGGACTTTCTTATTAAGTCACTTACAAAATATAATCATTTCTTCCCCACTTCAAAGCTTTAGCATCATGTCTCATGATAATATAGTGTACACAGAGCCCTCAGCAATTGTTGGCATCCACCATCTCCAGTAAATGGTAAATGGCCCTTTATCGAGTCCACAGGACCCCAAAGTACAGACTTCACACTACATTCAGTAGCAGCCTAACTTCAAAATATTATTACTTAAGAAGTAAAATATTACTAGTTAAAACTAGTAACTCTGATCTACTTGGGGAAAAAAAAGCTACGTATGGATTTAATAAGTCTCATTTAGGCATAAGAATAGTGTAACCTGGCAGTTTTGCATAAAGCAGTTATTTCTTACAGTATTTGACTCCACAGGATTGATGCACCAAGCTAGAGGTTGGATTTCTCCTTTTTCTGTTTGATATTTATGATGCTGGTGGAATAAAAGATTTTTATTTATGATGATATTTACCTTCAGTGCCAGTAAATCCTGAGGTTGCTGTCCCCATGGGTATAAACTATAATTGTATTTATGGTACCTAAATTATTAGGGGAAACTCGGTATCGTACTGCCCTACAAACCTCACTTTATCCAGCTCCAAACGCCTCCAACTTGTTCAGCTGGACCTCTGTGGTTAGAAGTAGTCCAATGTTTGCTGTTGTTGGTTATTATTATGTTAGTTTTACAATTTTCCTTCTACTTTGACTCTAATTTCAGTAGTTTTGCAATTTCACATGTGTTTTTAGCCGGAACTATAACGTTTTTGCCTTAAAGCTCCCCTAAGTAGTCTTTAAAAGGAAAAGTCCTTTGAGTTGTCCATCTCTATTCTGTTTTCCTAAGAGTCATCTTTAAAGGCCAGCACATACTATAAGAAATCTGAGAAATTTGTTTCTTTTGCATATGTAAGAAAAAAAAAGTTCTTGCCAGTTGCTATTTCAAGGACAAACTACAAGAACATTTGTCCTGGGGTGAATATTTTTTTCTGTTTTTGCAGACCATGTGTAGGCCTTAAGGGTGAGGAATCCTCAGTTTCTTGTTTGCCAAGTTGTTGTACCTTCGACTAAAGTAACTCTGGTTTGAGCACTTTGTACAAAAAATTATTAAATCTGCTGTCATGCGTGTTTCACTTAATGTTTAGCGGTTTAACAACAGGTTCCTCAGTCACACACATTAAGGCAACCACTGACAGTAAAGTTGAAGGCAGTTAAAAGTAATATCACTAAACAAAGGGTAGTTTTTGTTGTACTGTGACAACATTTATTTTTAGATCTTGTGTGTGTCTGTTTCCTTGCAATTATACATTTTTTTGCTGTCTTTGACTTATTTTTATCATTTACACAAATCAGGCTGAACATAGTCTGTTGCTTATATTAATATCTAAGAATATAAGCAACAGAATATTGATCAAAAATATTGTGCTTATTTGTTTTCTGTATATCATAATCTCCCAAAAAATAATATAACAAAAAAAGTATACCTTCAATTTGTATCATGCATATTATCAAAGCCCTTGAATTATTTTTCTAAAGTTATAAAAGTACAGATTTTACCTACAAAGCACTTTGCTAAAGCTAATAATTAATTATTGTCACTTTATTGACCTGTGTCTGAGATGCCAAACACGTGGGACTCTGTGGTTCTGACGTCCACGATCCGCGTCTGGCCCGAAGTCAGCGAGACATTCACGGACGCTGCAGACATTCTGAGACAGATTATGATTGTGCGAGTCAACAGAGGAGAGCTTGAACTTTCCCAGATGTTTCACAAAATGGTGTGATCTTTTGAGTTCTCTTGTAAAATATGCAACATGTCAAATGTAAATATAAATGTGATGAGAGTGTCACTTTACCACCCGAAACCACATAAATCCTGTCACTTAACATGTCTTAATATAGAGTGCTGTAGTCGGGGTTGTGTTTCTATGTTTCACTGAGCATTTTTTGTGAGTCTGCCCCGTCCATTTGACCTGCTGTCTTTGTGGTCTGTTGCCAGTCCAAAATGAATATGACATTTCTCTGTAGTGTTCTCCAAACTAACTAAATCCATTTTTGACATCATTTGACCCTCTTAAACTGTTGCTGTCTCCTGTATGAGGCCATATTATCCTCAGCTATATTTTGTCCAGCTTCAAGTATGTCTTATTTTTGATGAGGCAGTCATTGTGCACTGAAATCTGTCTGGAACTGGATACAGAAACAGAAAGAGGGAGGTGCGAGGAATGTGCTTGGGTTCAAAAGAAAACACTTAGCACAATACTCCTTAAACATTTCTAAGAAGAGGGAATTCACATTAAAGCAGACTACATTGTTTTTCTCGTGATTAACTTTGGAGTAGTACTTCCTCTTTGCACATCTAAACAAGCTTGCAGAAGTATCTGTGTTTCTGTGTAGTGTGAAGTGCATGCATGCCTGTGTGACCAATGGTTTGACTGTAACTCTGTGTGAACTGTGAACAAAACCGATCAGAGGCGCTCCAGCTGTATAACACGTGACCAAAGTAGCCACTGTCTAATGTCATGTTTCCTTTCTGCAGATTATTTTTTAAAAAATGCTTGATTTTTTTTGTTTGTTTTTTTCTCGATGCCAAGAAGCTTGATGTTTATTTTTGTACTTCATTGTATCATGCAAATTTCTATCACCCTCTTGCTACAGAATTGAAAACTATAGGGATTCCTCAGTAAACTGACACTCATTAGGGCACCATTGAGGGTACTAACTGTATTTCATACTGGAAGCATGTGCTAAATACAAGTCAACTGAGAAACATGTATATACAAAATATGGTTTATTTGTATAAAAGGAAGCATATCCAATATATTTTTTTCTAGCATGCTGATTGCTGCTAAAATTTATGTTGGGTAATAAACAATAACATTGTTTAGGAATGGAGCTAACAAAGAGCACTTTTGCTGTTTTTCAGAGACTTATGCTCATACGAACCTTCTGTGAAATAAAAGATAATCATTTTTTTATTTCAGATGCTGCTATTATTATTTTCAGTTTTTAATTTTTATCTTTTTTTCAATTAACTTTAAGCCAAGTAGCAATAAAACTTTTTACTGTGAATGGTTTTGTCCAGCTTCATTTTAATGACCATGCTTATGATCATTTTTAGTTGCTCGGTACACGAGTCAGTCAAAAATGTCTATTTGAAGACGAATATCAAATGTCTAAAGCATAAGGAATAAAAGGGCAGGATGGTTTGTATACGTGTATTCTTGTGCTTATATATTTACTTAAATAATTTATAATTGATATAATTGAGTTTATCACCAAAACACAGCATTTTAGACAAAAAAATTATTTTTGCTGTACAAACTGTGGTTTAGCAGTTTAACCTCACACATCCAATGTATCTGTTAGCTTAAGTTAAAGGCTTTTGATTTCTGCATGTTTTTATTGCTTAGGTTCATTGCTGAATAAAGTAGATGCCACCTACTGGAGAAGCTTAGAAATGCACCCTTCAGTCTGGCAAAGATTTAAAGACTCAATATTATAACTGTGCATCAAATCAACAAAACTACACATAAAAAGTTCTTGTGTAAATATTTCCAAACCAGCAGAGTAGCTCTTGCATTGTTAGATTTCAAGATAAGGTTAAAACGGTTGTTTTATGTCAAAAGAGAAGCAATCCTAATGGTTATAAAAATGTTTATCAGTTTAGGGTTAGGGTTACCTTGACATGCACACACACACACACACACGCACAAAACATTGAGCTCCAAATCTCAAAGGATATACATGATCGATCGCTGCATTAGTTTTATTTTTATCAAATGCTCATTTGTCAGTTGCGTCTATTTTACCCCCTAACACTTAGTTGTGGTGGGGAAGATTCTGTCATTTATCCAAATCTCATACAAGAAATAAAGCGATCACAAGATGAGTTTTGAATTTATTTCACCAACACTGAGAAACGTGTATATACAAAATATGGTTTATTTGTATAAAATGAAGCATATCCAATATATTTTTTTGGATATGCTTCACTTTTCCAGATAATTATGTGACCTTAACATAGAAGCAAACACATGTTTAATGGTGTTTAGCTTATTTTTCTAAGGCATTATAAACTGTTCTTAATATGCCTAACATATTCCACATTAAGAACAGCTTATGATTTTTATTTTTTCCAGGAGGTTAAATGTTCTATCATACATCTCACAAGTGGAAAGAAAGGTGGTTTTTCAATTAACTCTTTTTACATGCCAAAAAATTTTATTGTATGTACACTCATCTGGCTGTTTATTATGACATTTACAAAAAATAATGCTCAGTACAAAAGTAAAAATAAGGAAGGAGCATAAAGAATAAAAAAAAATATTCCAACTTACATAAAGAAATTTAGTGCAGAAAAAGACTTAATGGTAATCCCTTCCAATCTGTTAAACGTTTTCTCTAATGTAAGAAAAGCACGTTTAAAAATAATTGTCCTCATTTGTTCTTTCATTCTTCTGCTCTCGTATTGATTTGAAGGCTCTGACTGCCAGCACCCCACCAAAGATGAAAGCAAAAATCCCTGCCACTCCAAACAATCCTCCTGCGATATCTGCACCATTAAAGCTGCACTCAAAGCCCTTGTGTCCTTTGCTCTTGTACATCTGCTCCCTCTCCTGACAGATGGGGTTTTGGTAGGTTTCCTGTATTTTAATAAAGTAGAAAACCAACCCAGCGACGTAGCCTAAGACAATCAGAAAATTCACAACAGCCTCCACAAGCAGCACTATGGGCCAACGGTAAGAGACCCTGAAGACCCCCAAGCCAAACATGACACACGCATATATCATCAAAATCCCACCGCAGGCCATTGCAAAGACATATGGAGGCCGCTTGAGCTGGTGGAAGAGGCGGTCCAGCTCTTTGACTCTGTCTGCATCAGCTCCAGTGAAGGCGTTGGCACCTCCAAAGTAATAAGCGTAAATTCCTCCGAGGCTGGCCAGATCGCGGTAACCCCCGTTGCTGCTGTATGGCACTCCGGCGCAGATTATGATAAGAAGATTCACAGAGATCTCCATGAGCTGGCAGATACCTGAGAGACATGCAACAGAGAGCAGCGAGATCACAGTTTTGACACCGACCTGTGTGTGGCTTCTAAAGTTAATACATTTATAGCAAAAATGTCAGATTTCCAGATCTTTTCTCTGACAAAAAGTCTTTGTCTCACTGGAAAAATGTACTTTGTCTTAGAGAACTCCAAAATTCAATGAAAATCAAATCAGGTTTGATGCATTTAAGAAATGAAAAGTAAAAAAGTTAAACATCACAATAATGGAGGGCAAAACCCCACGGATAAAATGTTGCATCTTTCTTTACAGTTTTGTTGCTACACGGTAATATACAGAAAAATTGTGCTGTAACAAGCTTGAGCTTCACAGAAAAACCTCAAAGGGAATATACTTACCTCCAGAGGTTAGGATGTACCTTAGATTGTACAGGGCTTCTTTGTGCTGTTGTTGATAAGCCTCATGGTTATACACTGATGCTTCTCTGGGTCTTCAAAGACAACACCATTTTATTTCGAGATGTAACAGGACCTTCATTGCAATGTAAAACAAAAAATGTCAAGCCTTCATCAAGTTTTCTTACAGTGTTGAGGGCCTTTCATGAGCAATGTATGCAGCTGACCCCTTATGAAAAGGAGGACTTGTCACTTCTCTCATTCTGTTCTCTTTGGTTCTTCTGTCACTGCTGAATCGCTCCTCTACACCTCCTGGGTTTTGGCTGTGTCTCTGGTTATCATACAGAGAGTGCTGTCCCCTGTGTGAGTAATCCCTGCTCTTGTACTTTGCGGACACATCACTCCTCTGATGATGTCTTCCCCGGTCTGGCATCTCCCTTTACCTGCTGAAGAAGATTATGGACATGAATCCTATTACAGACTCCAATAAACAAAGTGGATGGTTGGCTTGTGCACAAAGAAGAAGCTTACAAGACACAACAAGCAGGAAAGCAGTAAGGTGGAATATCTACAGTTAAAACCCTGCGACAGACTGGCGACCTGTCCGTGGTGACCCCGCCTCTCGCCCGAAATGTCTCGCTGGAGATAGGCACCAGCACCCCTCCCGACCCCACTAGGTACAGGGTGTAAAGAAAACGGATGGATAGATGGATCTACAGTTAAAACCAAATGTATAAAAACTTTAACATTTTTTCTCACTAATTCACAGTAAGTTGTGGTAGACATCCCGAAACACTGATTTTGTTGACCTTAAACCACTTTGTAATTAATTTGCTGATATGTTAGTCATTGTTTATTTGAATCACCAAATTGTGATGTAACTTTAACTCCTTCTCTGATATCCAGAGATGTTCCTTTACGATGTGGCCACCTCTGTACTTCACAAGTGAGGTGGCATTGTCAGGCTTGGAACTGATCCAAACGTGGTCACTATAGTGAAACGGCTAAACTTTACTTTAACTAAACCACAAAACATGTCCCCAGGTTCGATGCATTTCAACTTGAGTGCATTTTTAAAATGTGATCCGGCTTTTTATGTTGCTTAGAGTATTAGTATATTTCTCTATGTCTAGTCTGCGGGAAGAAATTCATATTGGACGACTTTAATCAATATGAGGTTAGCAAATAGTGATACTGTTATTACAGCTCGTGACGCGCAGAGACGCAGGAACAATCCGGTCAGATTAATGAGCTTTTCGTTCTAAAACTGACATGGTTGTGGTTTTATCCCAGAACCTAAAACATAGTTTGTGTTCCCCCTAATTCCCGTTCTTACCTCACCTTGTTTTCGTTTACAGCAAAGCAGCGCAATCCACCTGTAGCAACTTCCTGTTGGAGATTTTCTTCACTCACCTGTTCTGCGTCCACGCCCACTTGATGTGAGGCGTCTTTGTGTTAGGTGTGTAACTTCATCTCCACTGACTGAATCATGGGCAGGACTCAGTCAGGATCAAGTGTCTCCACACGTGAAGCATGAATGCATTCATTTGTTGATCAAGACAGCATCACCAAAAACAGTTTATTTATTTTTGTCCATCAGGTTGACTTTTACTAAACAAGGAAATTAGGGCAGAATGGAGTTAAATTACTTTTATTTTCATTGTATCGTCTATACTTTGCTTGAAAAACACAAGAAGACTTCTGTATACACTGGAACTGGTTATAAAGCTAACTTATTTTTGGTTGAATTAACTTCAAAAGTCCAAAGATTTGCGACTCGCGACTCGCGACTCACGCCACAATCCGGACACAGAGCACGAGGTCAAGAGTCGTGCTAGTGAGTGTAATCACGTTACTCAAGGCACTTCCGCATAGGAAAAGATCCCTTTCAATATAAACGTCACTATGAGGTGATTTACGGTTTTATTCAAATAATGAACCAACGCTTAACAGATTTGTTTGCATATATTTGCATGAATCAGCACCATAACAACAGCTTGAGTTCTGTGTCTAACTGTGGTGTTCTAATTCTGATAATGTGTTTTACGACTATAATTTGAGAGACCATCTTAATAATGATTTGTGGTCATTTCGAAGATATTTTCTTAGTCTACCACCTGCAGGTGAAAAAAAAATTAGGAAAAATTAGAAAAAAAAAATTCTCAGACACCAAAAGTGACTTGATACGTTTGGAATAACGCATAGATCTTAAATATAAAATGATATGTTTGTATTTAACTTTTGTTTTTTCCAAATCAATTGGGATACCCATTCTCCACCATATTAAAGAAGTTTGTTAACAGTTTATAATAATGCCCATATAGGCAGTTGCCCAGGGTGGAAAGGGGATGGTTGAGGCTTAAAGACGTAAAAAATTATCGCTCCTGATATTATAACATTGATGTCTTTGCAAGATCAGGCTTAAAATAAGATTTAAAACAGAAATCCAGCTAATTTTACAAAAAAGGAACCTGTGATCTCTCTCTCTCTGCCTCTCTGTCTCTCCTAAAAAAGACTATTTATTATGTCTATGGCTTTGGTCACTGAAAGTAGGAATGTTTGCAGGTCCTTTAGGCAAACATTGTAGACTGAATTTGGGAAACAGCAATGGCATCCTAGGAGTTATTTATTTTTTTTTACATCCAACCATTAAATCATGTTGTAGACTTGTATCCCTGGGGGGTGTTTTAATTTTTTTATTTTTGTGGAGTTTAATTATCTGAAACCATTAAAAAACTATTGACAAATACCTAAATCAGACTTCAGCTCCTTTCTTTTGTTTTTTGGTGAATTTCAGTGACTGTGTTAAATCTCCATGTGCGGTCTCAGATAGTCACTTTAACACTTAAGGTACTGCTTTTTCTATGGATGAAGACAACATTTATACATCTATGAATGATGCATCATTTATTGTAAATAGCTTTGAAGAGATAATTATAAAGATATTTTTTTATGTGAACAAGAACTAAAAACCTTTAAGTTTGCATCTAACTATCAGTCTAAACAGTTTGTGTAAGAGTAAAAGACACCTGTTTGGACAGGGTACCCAAACCGGCTCTGTCCAAGGGACCTACATCTTCCTAAATCCAGGCCTGATCGCGAGTGAATATAAAATGCTGACTTGTCAACCTCAGGATAACATTTTTGCTTGTATTTGGTGAATGCAGTGGGTACACAAAGTAAAATCAGCTCTTATTTTGTTTTCAAAACTTCTTCATTGTGTTGTAAATCTAACACCAACCTATGTGTTTGTTCCAACTTTATGCTATCACTAACACTAGTCGTCCGTTATTGACGTCAGTGACGAAACACTAAAGCTTTTATTTTGAAAGGTGGAGTGAACCATCACCGGAAGTATTTGGCGTTACTCTCAGGCTCACGCTGCCACTACAACCGACGGAAATGGCGGTGACGGCCAGGCGAGCAGCGTGAAGTGCTGATGCATTACATGGATCAAAAAACCCCGACCGCCAGTATATTGTTGGACAACTGACAATGACGTCGAAGTAGAGCACCGTTTGTAGTTGTTATTACAAACCCATAAAACCTTCCCGGGGAAGTTTTCATCTCGTCGGCGGAGGAGTGAAAATCTCACCGGGAGCATGGCTTCCTCCAGCACTCAGGTAGCTAAGCTAGTTAGCTCACTTTAGCCAGTGCAACAACAACAACTCCAGATGGATTTAGTGTTTACCGTTATATAGAGGCTTACAAATGTATTTCGTTTGTATTAGATTCGGAACAAATGCGTTAAGAGAGGATATTAATTTTTTTAGTTAGTTTGGTGTTGTCGTTTAAAACATTAAAGTAGTCGTGTCATTGAAATAGTACAGAAAAGTGCTTGCTAATGCCCCCCAAACCCCCTCCAGCCTCATTGAAACACAAGCAGCATGGCAACCCTGGCTAACAGGCCCCATGTTCCTCCATTCAAATGAGCCAGCGGTGGTCTTGGCTGCTACTTTAAAAGATACGACATCCATTTTTAACCGAATGGGACACAGACGCATGTAATCTCAACACAGAGTTATTTTATTGTTAATTCGTCTAAGTGTCAGCAGTTATTTATTAGGAGAAAAGTGACCGAAAATTGCTGCGTGTTTGCATGGCCCACCTGCTCAGTAGTGACAAGGGCCTTGTTCTGTGTTTTATTTTTCTAAACATTCACACTTCATAAATTTGATATATATATATTTATTTATTTTTTTACTTCAGCTTAAACAGTCTTTTCGTATGTTATGTTGCATGCCAGTGGTTGCTGTTTCTTGATCGTAAGCGTGATGAAACATTTTCGATCAGATTTAGCTGTTAGCTAGCTAACACAGGTGGTGTGCTGTCAGCTCCTTAGCTCAATGCTGTGCGACAGCGTGGGCTTCGCCGTCTCTGCTACTTATCCTAGAAGCAGATAAACTGAAACTAGATCAAACTTGTACGCATCTGTATGTGTTGCGAAGCAAAGACAGTGATCAGTGATCTGTCTTGGTTAGTGACTTAGCAAGTTTGGAGATGTTCCTGTGGAAGCTAGCCGTCATGTGAGAAGGCCCATTTTGAGGAATGCAGCCAGTTACTTGCAGAGCCTGAAGTTTGTGTTCCTGTTGAATATTTTGTCCTTCTGACAGCGATGTAAATTAAAAAGCTGAGTTTTTCTGTTGTATTTTCAACAATTGAGTGGCACGTAAACTGAACAGCATTACGGAGAGAAGGAAGAAAAAAACTTAATTTGTGCATGCTTACACTTCTTTTCCTTCCCCCAAAACTAAGGCTTTCTATTGGATAACTGTTTAGTGAAGTGAAAGTTAAACATAAACTCTCCTTTATGCTTTTGTGTAGTTGCGCTGTGATATTATTTGCCAATCTTGCACACACAGAATGCAAATTCATTGCCTCATAGGAATGACATGGATTGCCTAACAGAAGTGCTTAAATGATTAATATTAGATGGCAAATATTAGCCATGTCCCTCTAATTAATTGGCAACCACAAATCTATAGTTTCATTGCTCTATTCAATTATTTGTGTACATAAATTAAGAGAAACATGTCTGACTAAATGATTTGAAAACATCACACATTTCTTTGTGAACAAATAAAAGCAGTTAAAAGGGTTACCTAAAATGAGATGCTGGACGTTTGATGGTTTTAGATTTGGAAGGGATTGTTGAGGATGTTATGCTTTTTTTTATTTTCTGTGAAGAAAAAGGTAAACACATTTGTTTACAAGCAACCAAACGAGAGGCAGAACAAGATCTACTGCACCAGCAGCAAACAAGCCTCACGCTTTTGGGATGAAACTTAGCAAACAGGTCATGCTGGAAAGTCTGAACAGTACATTTTACCTCCAGTTGATTAAAGCACATTTAGTTAAGCTTTCTACAATTTAGCTTTATGGATTGTGTTGCAAACAAGAGCTAGACAAAGATTCAACATCTTAACTATTTGTGACAGTCATTTATGACATGCTTTACAACTTATGTATTTAGTTAAATTAGTTTTTTTGTTTTCTTTCTAAAATTGTCTCTAGTGGAAAAAGCCTAACATGCCATTACCTTTAAAGCTTATTGGTTTAGCTTTAGCTTGTAGACAGCTCAGCATTTACACTCTCTGCAGCTACCACATGTTGTGGTTTTGTGCTTCCTTACTTTAAAAACTATGGATTCCTAATAGGTGATTGCTGATAGTTGATGATAACTCAGTGCATCAGTATGGTACCCAAAGCTAATCACATTATGTGCAACACAAAATGAGCTTCAATTAATCATCTTCAACTCTTAGTCCTCAGATCTTTGTTTTAAAGACTAGTTATGTATTTGTATGTTGTCTTAAAGGTAACCATTAGTTTTGTCTTAACAGATCAAAGTATTCACATTTTACACTATAGGTTTAAAATATTTTGGGATTTGTAGTTTTTAATTTTAAATGAAATTAATCTTTAAAGTAATAGGGAGCTATTTTAATAGGCTAAAGCTTATATAAAACCAAATTTCTTAGTTAGTGTGTAGGTCATTTAGAGTAATCTGGAATATTTCACCGGTGAGATGAGACACAATCATGCGAAAAGCTCAGTCCGGTCACCTCTGTAATAATTGTACTTGACAATCATTATCAGTGGTTGTGGATTAAATATTTAATACGTTATTGTTCTGTTATCACTCAAGTATTGTAGGTATCTGGTTGTTGGAGGGAAACATTTCAGTTCTATTGGAAGCAAGCTTGATTCGGTTATAGCAGGGAGAGAAATTTATTTCCTACCAAAAATCTTTTTGCCATCTTTCTGTTTTTTAATGCCTGAACTTTTAAAACAGTTTCACCAAGTGTCAATTCATAGAAGAACGTAATACAGTTCTCTGTACGTTACATCCTCCTATAAACCCATAATTTTTAATGCTGTTAAAATTATAGCGATTGATATGCTGTTGTAAGCCACAGTTTATGGCTCGTTTACAGAAAGAAGCAAAGCAACATTCTTTCTGTTGTGAGCGAATGAGCCGTCCTGAGGCCGTTGGATTACAGCTGGCTGTTTGTCACTTGGACTGCCATTTCAGCAATGTGGGCCCTCCCGTGGGGGGGGCGTGTTTTGCAAAGAGTTACATATGCTTGAGCTGCACTTTCTTTTCTCTGTGCCTCCCCTTTTCACGTTTCACCGTTTATTGCCGTGGGAGGATTAAGGGCATGGTTAGTGAGTTCAATTCACCTGTTCTTAGCTGCTTTGTTTCTCCATGTCCACTTGGTCATTTGAATTACCGCATTGTGTTGTTTCCTCTTAAAGATTATCTGTAAAGTGATTAACACAAGCTTAAATACCTGTCCAATAAAATGTTTTGATTAAAATGTTATAATAGAAGAAAATGGTATAGTCAAAGGATTCTGTTGGGTAGAGTTAATTTTTCCTCTTAATCTGTAGCTTTATGCCTGAACTTTCAAAGCTTTCTTCTAAATATATAAATATGTTTTTTTGTGCAATAATCTCAGTGCTTATTTCTCACCATTAGTGGTTTGGATTCCATTTGCAGAAAACTGGTTTAATCTTGTCAATGTATTTTATGCTTAACACAATTCTAAAATTACGCCAAAACTATTAAAATGTGGATCCTACTCTACTTTTTCATTTAGTTTGAAGCTGTTGGTCAGGGTGACCAAAGATTTCTCTGGTTGTACACACTAAAAAGTACTGCTCCTCCCCCACATGTTGCTATGCACTTTCATCTGGAAGTATTTAAATTTAGATAAACAGTCATGGTTTATAAATTAAGATGATTACCTTCTCTCTTAATTAAGGTCACACTTCTTTAAATCTGAAGTTTACAAGCTGTATTTTTTTAATCAAGCTGGCTACCCAAATAGTGCCTGATGAATTAACCAGCTACTATATGCTAATATTGGAGCAAAACAGCATAAAAAAAAGTATCATTTTACAATTAAAAAATACCTCTATATGTAAAATGGGTATTCTGTTTTATTCATTTTAAGTATGAATATCAAAAACAGATATTGTGTTTTTTAGTGTGTCACTTGGTTGCTTTATGCTTTTTTTTTTTTTCTTCAGCAAAAGCAATAATTGTTGCTTTCCTGTTTAAAAACAATGATGTCATGTTATACTTTAATTATAGAACCCAATTCAGGAACAACATGAAGCTGAGATCATACAATGAAAGTTTCATCGCAGCCTATTCCTAATGACATTGTTGCTCAACTAGAAGAGTGGTTGTGTTGCAACATGTCCAGAGGTTAGCTGGTCTAAAACACCAAATCTTATTTGAATTGCTTGTTTGAACTGTTTTTCAAACAGGCACTTAAGTTGAAACGTTATCTGCTTAAAGGTGCTTCCCATTTCCCAATTTCACTTCATTGAGAAATCCCTTGAAAATAGTCAGCAGTAAATGTGATTACCTACACTGTCTTGGCTGTAATGTTATTGGTATTAAATACAGTGACAAAGTTGACACAAACCAGAATAATAAGTTTTTGTTTTTTTTGTATCTTTGTTTATTGGTTGATCCATGCTGGGGTGACTGTCTGTTTGTATGTTGTATCTTCATTATAATATATATATATTTTTTGAGAATCTTTCTATAGTTGGTAAAAGTTAGCACATGTTGTTAAGTACCATGCAATTATTCTAGATGGCAAAAAACCAAAATTTAATTAACTAGAAATATACGCTTTTATACTCTGTATGGCCTAAAATACTGATAATATTCTCCTAAAGCTGGACATCAAATGCTTAATCGCTATCGCTTAATATCAGCTTATTCAACAAGACTTTATCTTGTGGATCCTATAGTTGCGCCTGAAGCATAACTGGGTTAAAGGTGGTTTCAGTATTAAGATAACCAATCTCCCATGCAACTGCTGTAAACTAACGCATCATTTTTGTTATCCTTATCAATAGTGTCACAGCCAGTGGTTACTTTCAAGGTTTGTAAAGTAATTGGACTCGAATCTTGTGCGTTTCTGAGAAAAGCACAAGTTCTTCATTTACAAGCAGGCAGCCCTGCTGTTATCTTTACTGACTGCTGATTCATCTTGTAATAATTGACAGTGTGTTGCTGTTGTAAAGTATTTGGTGAATTAGCTTTTGATATATTCAGTAGAACACATTTTGCGTCCGAAGAGATTTGTCTGAAAATTTTTCTGCACAAAGTCAATAAATTGTCCGAGAGTCCCATCTTTCGTCTGTGTAAGAGACGAGTTTGTTCTTATGGTGGCTCATCTGGAGTCCGTTTGATCTCGGTTCATGGTTTATGTATAACACTGTGACTCATCATTTTATGATTTGACCTACCTTTGCGTAAGAAGTGACTACAGGTTTTGCTGAATGATGACAGACTATGTAACAATCTAATTACCTGATATTAAGCAATAACAATTCAAATGATTCAAATAACAATTCAAATTATCAAATGGTTTGCAAATTATTAGCACTTTTTCTTGAACTGATATTTTAAACATCCCTCCTCTCCTGTTTTAAGAATTTTGGAAACTTGTTTTTTTTTTAATTATTATTTTTAGTCAATTTAGATTTTTGTTACAAATACGTTTAGGTAACGGAATATAAATCTTAACTAATAGTTCTATTGATTTTTCTTCCACAGTATATCTTTGGGGAGTTCAGCCCTGATGAGATCAATCAGTTTTTTGTGACTCCTCGATTTTATGTTGAGGTAAGAACAAATGGCTTGTTTTAAATTCATGTTTTTAAACTGTGCACAATTTAAAAATGAATACTACTTAATTCAATTGCAGTGATATTGTAATAACTGTGGACGTAATTTATAATTGGCATTTTCTTATCTGCTACTAGCTTTTTTTCTGTCATGTTCAAAATATTCTTGAATTTCTTTGATTTCCTTTTAATTCACTTTTTTTTTTTAACTTTTTACAGCTTCCTCCATTCAATGACAAAGTTCAGTGTGTTAGTCAGTCTTCAGGTATGTACTTCTCGTGTAATACTCGATGTTTATATATGTTTTTCTTGGAAGTTGCAAGATCTAAATATTTACTCCATAGTCAAAAGATTTCCTTCTTTTAGCTGAAATGTATGTTTTAAATTGTTTAAGATTGAAGCTCAGGCTTCATCATTTTATTCTTGATTTTGTACGTCCAATACTCATAGCCTGGAGTAGATTGCCAATAGTTGGAAATAATAATCATTCAATAATTTTTAGCAGTTTATTTCTAGACGTTTTGGACCACCAAATTAAAAATGTTATAGCAGCCACCTTTATTTCAGCGCTGACCATTTGCACATAACATTTGCCTCATCTTGATTTGTATTGATTATTTAGGAAGTTACTGCACTCCTGCTGTGCCATTTATTATGGAGTCTATGGGACTGCAGGTTTGCGGTGAGTTAAAAGGGCTCACACCCTGTGGCTTGACTGGTTGTTGTACGTTGTCTGTAAGAGCTAAAAGTCCAGGTTTCAAAAACTGGTGGCTTTCTAAACTGTGCATCTTTATCCTTTCTCTTGCCTGTTGGTAAACTCTGTAGAGCTTTGCATGCTCAAGATACCTAAAGTATCTTCTGTTGCATTTAATGCATTTTTGCACCACCGCAGGGCTCCAGATTAACTGAAGTAAAATTTAACTTTGATATAATTTAACAATCACAGCTAAGGGCATAGTGATGGTTTCTGGGGATGCTAACATTCGTCTCTAAAGGAATCCCTGAATTCTTACAGTTTTACAACTGAATGCAGTTTACTCTAATGAAGAATGATTCAACACTAACTGAATATCCTCTAATCCTTACAGAGAAGGTATCTGCTCTTTAATGCCCTCTTAACTCTTGCAAAATATTAATTTATATTGTGTGACCTACAAGCTGATAAGTCACTTGAATGATTTGCTTTTACTAATTTTTCCTGTTTATATTCACCCTTGCACCTCTTGCTGCACAATGATTCTTATTTGCAGGAAAGTTGTTTGTGCATTATGTACAGTTACTTAAAAACTGTTTTACATTGCTGCTTGAGTTTGTTTTGTTTGAAAATGCTGTTTAAGAAGTATTTAAAGACTCTGTGTACTTTTTAAATTAGCTATTTTTTTTTTAATATTTTTTTCTTTCTGCAGCCAACAAGTTAGATATTGAAAGGATTACTCCAACATAATTTCACTGCGTTTAAATTAAGCAAACAATAAGGTCATTAAGTACCCATGATAACTTTTGTACGCAATTTTACAAGGGTTGCCACTAATTGTGGAGAGTACTGCACAACATATAAGGGATCCACACATAGATTAACATGTTAGCCCTAAATAGTCTGTAAGCCTCCTATTAACCTTAAAATTGTTGTGATATGTAACATTTTATAATTACTTCAGAAATTGTTTATCTTTATTATATTTTTCACTTCCTGAGGTTGACAGGGTTTTTTTTTTAATTCTTTTTTTTTATTTTTTATACTTGCCTTTCCAATTCATGCTGAGCTTTGGATGTTACTAGGTTATAGAGGACTAGTCTATAAACAAAACACAAGAATAGATAGAAATATCCATTTATTGTCCCACAGCGGGGAAATACCTGTAAACTCTAATGAGGGAGACCCTCAAAACGTCTGGATTTAGGCAAGCTGGTTTAAAGTTTTCATGTGTCGATATGAAAGACATATCTGTTGAAACAAACAAAAATGTGTGGCTTGTGTTCTACCGTTTACTATGGTAGCTGGAGCCAACACCATTAGCAAGAGCTAATGCAATATCAAAATAAACTGGAAGACAACGGATAGATGTTTAAAGTGACAGTGAAACATTGTAGTAGCAAGTCATTGTAGCACACCATTTGAACATATCTGAGATAGGGCTGGACAATATGGTTGAAAAACTTATCATGATATAAGTATTTCATATCAGTCTATCGATAATTATTGATTTTTTTGTTTGTTTGTTTTTTTATATCTGAAATACTCCCAAACTGGTGCCACGACTTCTCCTGTTTTATCCACAGTTTTCACTCCATGCTGCTGTTTTATGTTTAAGCAGCTATGAGGCACGGTGGCAAAAATTTTAACTGCTGCTGTGCAAGTTACTCAAGTTGTTGCTAGGTAACCAAAGAGTGAGTGAGTTGCTAGGTAACCAAAGAGTAAGTGAGTTTGTTGATTCCACCAATCTGGATTAGCTGAAAGGTTGAGCAGCTAAGACTTTTCTCTGCCTACAGTTCAGTGAATATTTTACACATTGAATATTCTATCAGATGTATTATTGATTGATATTGATCACATGTCTAGTGCTATATATATCTTTATTGATTTATTGTCCAGCCTTAATTTGAGTTAGGGGTTGTTGAAGAAATGTATACATATATATTTTTAAATAGCAATATGGAAAGTATTTTTGACAAACTAATAATGGTGATTTGTATTCTTAATTGACATGTTTCCTTCTGCAGCAGAAGACTATCAGCACATTGAGTTTGGGGTTGACGAGGTGATGGATTCCAAGCCGGTTAGAGCAGGAGATCCTTTGTACAGGGTGTCGAGCAACCTCAACCCGCAGGCCCCGGAGTTCATCCTGGGCTGCCAGGCGGCTCCAAAGGCTCAGCAGGCAGCCCCTCCGGTGGCTGACGTCCCTGACGGAAGCCACTTCAACTCGCTGGATGGGCCGGACTCTGAGGCGTCCGCCCTGGACAATCACCAGTCCTGCCAGGACATGGACGGACTGCCCGGCAGCCTTGGACAGCGAGAGAGAAAGAAAAAGAAAAAGCGGCCGCCTGGGTACTACAACTACCTGGACCCATCAGCTGGTGAAAGCGCCAGCAGCGCAGTTGCAGCTGATGGTGCTCCTGTAACGGCACTGGTGAATGGACACACCCTTGGGGGCTCACACCACAGTTCTGAGGATGTGGACAGTAAGGCATTGTCAGCAGATGAACTTGGCACCCCTGGACCTGCTTCCAATGCAACATCAACAGCATCTGTGTTTGCCTCCACATCCACTGCCAATCAGAGGACTTGTGATAGCCCCGAGGACTCTTCTTTAGACTTAACAGGTGGAGCTGCCTCTTTATCCGACGCGAACAATGCAACTTCCTCCTCTTCATCCTCCTCTCAAAGCAGAGAGATGACAGAGGGATCAAGGACTGCAGATCAGCAGCTGGATCATTTGGCTCGACAGAGCCCTGAACTGTCAGACGCCCCACACAGCCCCCACTCCAAATCCCCTCTTCCTCCCTCAGCTGTTGCGGCCGCCCCCTCGGCCTTGACATCCACTATGACTACTGAACTAGAGGGAACTCGGGCAGCAGACACCGGAGTGGCCAATGGGCTAGAAGAGCCCAGTACTCCTGTCAGTTCAGATGGACACAAAGAAGACTGTGACAGTGGGGAGCAGGGCCAGCCTCTCAGCCCAGACTCTGTGACCCAGCCTTTAGTAACAGAGCAGGCGAGCTCTCCTGCAGTTGCTGCTGCGCCCACTGCCAATCTTCCCAAATCCTGGGCTAGCCTGTTCCACAACTCAAAGCCTCTGCCTGGCAGCCCTCAGGCCTTTGTAGAGGTGAAAAATGTTGTGGAAACTGCTTCCCCCTCCCCTGCAATGCCAGAGCAACCTGAAAAGGTTGGGGAGATTAAAGAAGGTCCTGTCCATGTATCGGAAGATCCGATGGCCCCAAAACTTGCAGGTATTTTGTGTAAGAAAAAAAAAAGAGAGAAGAAAAAACAGTGCTCATATTGTTCCATATTCTTTATCGTAATATTCTGCATATTTGTTACAGCCCAGTTCTTCCCTAGCTTCTTTGAAATGATGTAAAATCTGGCTGTAGATGAGGATACTAACTGGTTTCTCTCAAAATCTGAGTTTTAATTTAAATCTGAGGTGAAATTACTATGCCACAACGAAAGAAATGAACACTAGATGGCAGCACTGTCAGCTACATGTTTTTTAGATAAGTCATGAGTTATATTTGTAACCCAGTTTGGTCATTATAAGTGGGTCAGGAGTGCCTTCTGGGCCTCATCCTGTGAGCATAGGAGAGCTTCCACACTAAAGGTGGATAAATTCTCGGTGGTCTGGTAACGTTTTGTCCTATTATCTCAAACATTTTTTAAAACTGTTTGTCTCTGTGGCCTTCATTGTAGCACTAAACTATAGATTAGTTTCAGGTTCTTTAGATGCAACTGGATGTGATTAATGGGTAAAAATAATTTCTGAATCAATATTCCTTTATGGCCAGTAGCTGATATTTACCAATATTTATATTATGTGTATTTTCCTACCTTTTTAACACTTTAAAAATACAACCACAATGCTGAAATTGCTTCTTTGTTTCAGTTAAGCTGTCCATAGTCATGCATAGCTTCAGTATCGGTCACATAAAGGGCCAACCCCCTCCTGAAACACAAACGGCACCAAGGTGGACATAAAAAAAAAAATTGATTACTAACATCGGCCCATATCAATAAAGATTTGTTAAAGAATAACTTAACATTGGTCAACACGGAAGCTGGTGCCAGTATTTTGTGCATCTCTTGTAGCAAAGCAATCTGGTCTGTAGTAAGCTATATTGATCCACATAGGAGTGTTTGCTTTGCAGACAGCAATACAGTGCGCTTAATAGAAACACATTTAATGACACTGTTCTGCCATTATTGCGCTGTGATTTTAAAATAGAAGTAAATTAACTTTGAACATGAATACACTTTTACTCATGAAGGTACTTAAAGGGAAACTTAACCTCGGGCCTTACACAGCCAGCTGAATCTTCACATTTTAAAAATGCTGAGCATTTGGATTGAGATACCGTGACTCAACGATGACTGTCTTCAAATTACAGGTGTTGCAAGTTGCATGTGAATTGGTTTCAGTTCCTTTTTAATTGTAGAGCTTATACAATAGCAAATCTTCGATAAAAAGATTGTTCTCATTAGAACTGAAGTGTAAACTCTCTACAAAAATGTCCAACTCTAACAATCTAAGGAAAAATAATCTGTACCGCTTTTAATGCCATGGACTTTTTTTTTTTTTTTTTTTTTTTTTGTTTTTTTTTTTGTTTTTTTAAGATTTTCTCTTATGAAAGTCAATTATAAGTAATTTCACTATGAAAATATCTACATTTTCTTAATTAAATCCAAACTAATAATGGGGAACTTAGCTATCATCTAGTTATTTTGGAACACAGACTTAATTTTCTTGAAGTTTGTTCCTTGAATTTAGTTGAACAGGAATGTGGAGAAACTCACTCTAGCAGTGTAGACAAAGATCTGGTCAGTGCAAATATATTTTGCGACACTTCTGTTAAATGTCTCTCTTGTTGAAAAACAATCAAAGTCTGGATGTTAGGTTGCAATAGGGTCTGATTAATTGCTGGAGCCACATAACTACAACAGAGATTTTGAGTGTCCAGCAGCTCCTACTTATAGTAACAATATGTTTAACACGGAAATCTTTTATAAGTGGATGTATTGCCGTCGCATCTTTTTATTTATGTAGAGTGGGATTATCTTTGCTTTGCAGTCATCGATCTACAGCAAAGTGTTATAAAACACTGGAGACATGTGTTGCATAAGATCGATCATGAGTTCATGTTGTTTTGTTTTTTTAGGGTTAATTTTTTGCAGGCATGTTGTTACCGCTAATGGGATTATAGGCAGCTGCTGGAACCCCTTCATGAAGTTCGTTTTAGTCTGTTCGTTTTTATTACTTTGTCTTTGTGTGTTTTTTTGTTTTTTTTGTTTTACTCTTGGGTGGGGGGCGGGCGGTGGGGGCAAATCTGGTTGTAATTTGCCAACATGTAGCCATAGACCAGCTGTTTGTAGACTCGACACAGCTGGTTTAAATGTTACATAAATCCACAATTTAGTTTTCTCAGCACAGACTACAACTTCAGGATGATTCAGCAGACATTAGAAGATATGTCTTACTCCGCTGTAGTATATAGTTAGATTCACTTTGCCAGTGTATACAGCTTAAGTTACAACAGATTAACTGTAGATATGCACAGTATATTAGCACTGGTATCAATAAGATTTAACGTATCTGTATTTGTCCCATACGTAAAACAGGGGTAAAAACTGATGTTTTATTTCCATCTTGTTACTATGTGCGTTTTGGGAGGAAGGAGCTGATGATGCAGCACGGGATTGTGGGGGGTCTTAATTGAAGCAGAGAAGCAAAGTCGACTTTGTAGTTTCTTGATTCTGTCAAAATGGGGTGGAAATGCATATATGTAATATCAGGAAATATTGGTTATCAGGTACAACAACATTACTAGATGATGAGATCTGCCCAAACTTTCATACCAGGGCATCCCCGATTAATGAAGCTACTTATATGGGTCAGTTTAAAATAGAAACATTTTGGGTTTGATTAACTAATACTGTGCAGTCCTAAAGTAAATGCTTAGAAAGCACAGTATCATAGTATTACAATCTAGAACAGGTGTCTGCGATTTTAATAATCCAAAGGGAGTCACAAATGTTAAACTAAGTTTTGAAAAGACAGCTTTCTTCTTTTGATAATTATTTTACTACAGGAAATTTCATGTAATTCCGAAAGATATAACTAAAAAAAAAAAAAACTTATGACAAGAAAAATAGATTTAAAAAACATAACTGGTCAATCTGTTGTAGACGTTCAATGCAATTCCATTGAAAAACTGGGAAAAGTACTAAGATGTGCATTTGTTCATATATCTATTTTGAAAAATGCTAATTATTTTTTTAGCCAACATTTTAAAGAGACACCGGTTGCAGACCCTGATTTAGAGATATAGTTATAGTTTTTTTTCCTTTTTATATATACTGTCTGGTGTGTTTATCACTAATTTCACCTAAACCATTTCTGATTTTAGTTTGTACATTTGTTGTAAAATCCGTCCACGTTACCATGGAGGCTGTGCTTTTTTTCAATGACAGTCCTCCTTCCTAGGCGTGGCACAGAAAACTCTTGCTCTTATTCAGATGGTCTCTGCTGATGCTGTCGCCAGAGCCGGGAATAAGAAAGGAAACATTTGTTTACAAATGAAAATATTATTCCAATGAAGTATGATATAGTTCCAACTTTACCTCATTGTCTGATAACATGAAGTTGAATGTTTTAGGTTGGTTGTAGTTTTATGAAACTGCTTGTTGAAGAATATTGTCTCTGTTTGAATCCCCAGAAATTATTGAGAATGTGAAGTTGATACATAAACCAGTGTCTTTGCAGCCGAGGGGGCTGATCAACAAGGGGAACTGGTGCTATATCAATGCCGTATCCTTTCTCTACGGTTTTTTTCTTTTCTTTTTTTAATGTCCGTAGTTTTCTATTAGCAACATTGTTTTCTGTTTCTTGCTCTTCAGTCTGTTTTATCTCCCTGACTCTGAGCTCTCAGACCCTTCAGGCCCTGATCGCCTGCCCGCCCATGTATCACCTGATGAAGTCCATTCCTCTGCACAATGAAACACAGAGAACATGCACCTCCACACCCATGATAGACAACTTGTAAGACAGTCTTTTGCAAATTGAGATTTCTGTGGTTTGTAAATGTCATGTTCTTTGAAGTCTCAATGTTTTTTTTGTTTTTGTTTTTTTTTGTGTGTCTCTGACAGTGTTAGGTTGGTGAATGAGTTCAATAACATGCCTGTGCCATCGAAAACCAAACAGCAAAGTAAGATTTTAACCAGTGCAAATGTAATGGTTGGGTATCATTTTGCATTCAGTATTGCTGATGTTTTTTTCCTCTATTCGGTGTATTTACAGCTGTTGGTGATAAGGTTGTAAAAGATATTCGACCTGGTGTACCTTTTGAGCCAACGTACATCTACAAACTCCTCACGCTCATCAAGTCAAGCCTCTCTGAGAAGGTGAGATAAGCTGGATTTGGTTCTGCTGCATATTCACTGCAAAGCAATGTGTCAGTTTGACTTTAATGATTACATTTTGTCTGGAACAGGCAGTACTTGCGGTTTTCTGTTGCAGAGACGCAGTTTTTTTGTAATCGGATAACTCTTGAAAATAGTCTTCATTACACAAGCTGACTCAAAAGTCTCATCTTTTGATGTTTAACGACTCATCCTATGTCCACCTCCGATCCGTTTACCTCAACAAATTAGTGTGCGCACATTGTGGTTTTCTTTATTTGAAATTTGTCTGCAGGTATTTTCAGTGTTTTTTCTTTTTAATTAATGACGGGGTCCTTCATTTCCTTTTTATTTTTTAGGGCCGACAAGAGGACGCGGAGGAGTATCTCGGGTTTACCCTCAATGGACTCCACGAGGAGATGCTGGCATTGAAAAAGCTAATCTTGCCTCAGGAAGAGAGTAAGCAACTTTTGGCTCCTAACTTTTGAAGTTGGATCACAAGCTTGGAGAAATTAAACAGTTTTGGTTTATTGACCTCATTCTTGAAACGTCATTACCAGTTTGAGTGTCCAGCTGAAAGCTGCATAACTTTTAGTATTCTGCAAGAGGGGCATAAAATGTTTCGTTGTATTTAAAAACAGCAAAACAAAAAACAAAACAGGATTCAGATAAATGATTTGTTTGTAACTTAATTGTGTTCTAGCTGCAAAATATTAAATGTAAAACGCATATTTTTTTATTTGGAAATATTGTTCAAATTTTATGGAAAATTACAAGCTGTCTTAGATTTTTAATTTGTTGTGCCATGTTATGTTTATGTTTATAATTTTGGGTTTTAAGCTACTGACAGAACATGCGTAAAAATCCAAACCAATTTAAAAATATAATAAACGGTTTATACCTTTTTGGTGTAAACATTTTTAAAGGTTTCTGGAAGTATTGCAAATTTTAAAATGGTTCCAATAAAAGTTTATCCAAATACCTCCACCTTCCAAAATAGAAAAAAGTAAAATGATTTCTTACACCTATCAATAACCAATTGGAAAATTACATAATTTATCCAATTCCCCCTTTTTTTCTTGAAAGTGAGAGATTTTCTTACAACCAAAGTTTCTGTACTTCAGCTTCATTATGCTTCTCCAACATGGAGGTTAGAAAGACACTATGCAGATACAGCTGCAGTCTGGCACAGCATGCTGCATAAGTGCTCGGCTATTAGCAGTTATTAGCATTTTTACCCTGTTTATTCATTGATAATTCAGTTTCAGTGAAGTTCCAGTTATTCATCTGTGAACAATGTTTCTTGAAAAGGCTCTCCTACTTCAGCACTTCGCTTCGAACATGTTGCATGTTCCAGCTTGTCTCTGCGTACCTCTTCTGTAGCCGAGCACATGCAGCGGAGGTCACATTGTAAAATTGGTCTCTCACTTTGTCATTTAAAGGCTAAACAGTGCTTGGAGTGTAACAGTAAACCCATATTCATGAGATCAATCAAACAGTTCTGCAGGCTATAATTACTAAGGATTGGCTTTCCTAACAGGGCGTCACTGATTGCTAGGCTGGCATAATCATAGATTATAAACAAATTACAGGTATGCATGGGCTTATGTCATGGACTTGAATATTGATCATTTTAAAAATACTTGATAAGGCCCCAAAGTTTATGCCTGGGGTCAGATCAGGACATCCTTTTAGGAGCTGTATTCATTTGAAAGAAAACTGGAATTAGAAAAAGGAAGTAAGAATAAGAAAAAAGTGAGTTTTTCTCATAGGCAAGGTTTATGGTTTTGCTACTCTTAAAGGCCACATTAGACTTCTTAGTAATTTTTCTTCTAATTTAGTTTTTTTTTTTTTTATCTCCACAATTGATGAACTACTAAGTTAATGCGGGGATGGACATTATAAAGTCTTCAGGGCAACTTGTTTTGTTTTACTGTTAACATTTAATCAGGTGTCTGGTTTGTAATATTTAGAATTCCCCTGTGGGAATTAATAAAGCATCTCTTATTCAGTTGTTTGTTTTGTTTTTTTTGCATTGTTTTCTTCCAGAAGCCCCCACACCCAACGGCCCGGAGTCACAGCCAGGTGGTGAGGTAGATGGAGCCGAAAAGGAGGAAGAAGGGAGTGAGGACGAGTGGGAACAAGTGGGTCCCCGAAACAAGACTTCAGTCACACGTCAAGCTGACTTCGTCCGCACACCCATCACTGATATTTTTGGTGGACACATCAGGTACATGAACATGTTAAGAAGCTTTTCTAATGTCTCAAACTTCCGATCTGTGGTCTGGATCTGTAGCATTCATGTTGGTTTTCACCTACACCCAGGGTGGTGTTACAAATTGCTTTGGCATTTCCAGCCTTTACTTTAAATCCTCCGTAGTTCTTTGTGGCGAGAAGTCTCGACAGCCAGGCGTTAAGCTGCCCTCCACAAAACAAAAGTCTTAACTTTTAGACAAATTGGAAAGTGAAGCTATCACTTTTGGCCACCCAAATGATATGTTCTCTATAGTTCTGGTCTAACACAGTTTTTGTACACTGTTACTACGTCTGAAAAGATTATTTTCTCAGAAATGGTTGTGTGGCCAAAGAGAGACAGAACTCAGGAGGGTTTTTATCAGACGTGCTTCGCACACCAACACAGCTGGGCTGTAATCCACAGATTCTTTAATGCATCAGTGGGAGTAATTGGTTTGTCTTGAGTTGCTACAACACTTATTATTAAAGTACTATCCACAAAATGTTTAAGCTACCATTAAAAAAAATTATGTTTTACCTTATAAATGTCAGTATTACAGCAAGGATAATGTTTTAAAGAATATCCCGCTCTTAACATTTTCTACAACTAAACTTGGTAGTTATTTTGATGTAATGTGTGTCTTTTGGCATTTTCTTTACAGATCCGTGGTGTATCAGCAAAACTCTAAAGAGTCGGCCACTCTGCAGCCTTTCTTCACCCTGCAGCTTGACATCCAGTCTGAGAAGATCCGCACAGTTCAGGAAGCTCTTGAAACGTTGGTGGCCCGGGAGTCGGTCCAAGGCTACACCTCCAAAACCAAGCAAGAGGTACATCCACGATACTGTGGTTTATAAAACACTCAGTTGGGCATTATATATGATTGCAGTTGTACTTCAGTGACATCAAATCTCACAGTAATAGGTTTTACAGATATAGGGCACAAAAACATGTGCTGTTGTAGTTTTGGAAAGTTCTTTTTTTTTTTCTAACAGGCTCACATGGATTGCGTTGAATTTAGTGATATATTTGTTCAAAAACCCAACAGCATGTGGTGAGTTTTTGTGCTCAAAGTCTCATGCATTCAATGAAAATTGACGTTACCAAATTAAGAAAAATACTTTGTAATTTGTTGGAGGAAAAAACCAAAAATGTATAGGTTATCAGAAATTTGAATTAAAAAAAGAAATTATTTCAAAAGCTTCAGTATTGAGCTCAAGCTTTTGATAACAGTTCTAACAAATCAAGAAGGAACACAAAAAACTTCTCTCCTACCTCTCTATGAAATTCTCTATGAGATTCTATGAAATGTATTGCATTTATAAATAAAATTTGCTTTTGTAAGGTGACTTTTCACATGTGTATTTGTATTTACTGAGGCACTTTGAAAAGTTGTCAACCCCTAGAAGAAAGTGGAATAGTCTTTGTCACGTCTTTAGTGTCCTGGCCTTCTTTGAGTTTCCTTTTACATATTTTCTAGTTGCTTTATGCCTTTATGGGCCTCACAGGTACTGCTAAAAATGAAAACCTGAAAAAACATTACCGCTTAACTAACTAACATCTGCATCACATCTGTTCACTCCACCACAGGCATCTTTATAGGTGTTTAAAGTTGTAAGCACCAAACGATAAACTTTTTGGTCATTCTGGACTTAAATAACGTTGATCCACAACTTGTCTGTATTGGTACTTAAAAAAACACAACATTAAGCGATTTATGACTCCCTCCTCTTGTTCTGTACTTGAATCTTTTCTCTAAAAAAAAAATAATCTTATTCTCTTAAGCTTTAAAACTCTAGGATATGGTTTTTGTGTTGTACATCACGTGACTCCTTCATCTCTTTCTTTGTTTGCTGTCAGATTGAGATCAGTCGGAGGGTAACTTTGGAAGAGCTGCCACCTGTGCTTGTGCTCCACCTCAAGCGATTTGTCTTTGAAAAGACCGGAGGCTGCCAGAAACTCACAAAGAACATCGATTACCCCGTTGACCTGGAAATCAGCAAAGGTGTGAAAGGACCCACACTCTGCAAAGCTTCTGCTGACTTAAACTTTTCAGAGTTTAAAGTTCTGCCTATGCAGAACGCTTCTATTTTGTATCAAAGCTGCTGCTGTTTTTTATAGAGCTGTTCAACTTGAGTCACAAGGATAACACTGCAGCAGAGTCTGTATTTAATTGAGGTTTGTGCAGTTGTTTTAGCATCTTGGTCTAATCAGTAAATATGCCTGTATTAACTTTGCTTTCAGATCTCTTGTCCTCTGGCGTGCGGAGCAAAGTTTTGAAAGGCCAAAGAACTTACAGGCTCTTTGCAGGTTTGTTAGTTTTATTGTTTAGAACACATTGTTGCATCATCTGCAAAATATTTTTCTATAAGTTACTGCTAGAAGCAATATATACTTCCACTCCATATTAACAATGTTTAAGCGTTTTCAGCTCCCAGATAACTGTCGTTTGGAATCCTTCAAACAACAAATCCTGACGAGCTCATCGTTAAGAGATATTGATATCTCTGTATCAGCGAGCACAATATTAAAATCACAGGGGACCTTCTGGAATTCAATATTTTCTGGCCACTACAGTCCAATTGTTAAGAATTCACTTTGCATGTGAACAAGTCTAACTTCAGAAATTTAATGGGAAAGGTCAAGCACAATGTTAAAGGAGCAGTCTTCTGTAAAAATCAGCTTTTTTGAGCCTTACATCATGTAATAACGGTATTCTCTCATCAAAAGCACACTTGAAGTGTTGCCTTCATTATGGCATGCACGTCTGAGAAATCCTTCAATCTCCCATGGCAATAATTGGGGTTTGTAAAACTCCTGGGTGGGCGTAGCACCACCGTTGGACAAAGCTCCTCACCAGAGCTAGTTTCCGAGCCGAGGTACTGCCACACAGAGACCCCTCCCCGCCACTAACCAAATAACCAAACATGCTAAAAATTAGCATGTTTGGTTATTTCTAATCTTTTTACGACTTACAGTCACATTAGAAACGCAAAGTATTTGTAAACTGTAGTTAATTGATGTATTTGCGCCACATCTGCTAACAAAACATTTTTTCCTGTTTAAAAAAAAAACAAAAAAACACCTGAACTAACCAACTAAAACTTGGATCCTGATGTTTCCCACAGTTGTTTACCACCATGGAAACAGTGCGACAGGCGGCCATTACACCACTGATGTCTTCCACATTGGTCTTAACGGCTGGCTGCGCATCGACGACCAGGCGGTGAAGGTCATCAACCAGTACCAGGTGTTGAAACAGACGGCCGAGCGCACCGCCTACCTGCTGTACTACCGCCGCGTCGACCTGCTGTAGACACCCATCCACATCCCTCCACACACAATACCTACACACTCACACACACACACACCACAAACATGCTCAAAATGCACTTGCTGACAATAAAGTGCTTCTGCATACAACACAAAAACACACCAAACTAATGAACAGGAACACTGCCCGACTTGTTCTCTTGCAAGATTTTCCTCCTCTTCCCTCCTGTCCCTGCTTTTCAGAGAACCAGCTTTTCCAACGCCTTTTCCCTTGTCACCTTTTTTTTTTTTTTTTTTTTAATTTTCAGAAGAAGAGAAGCAAGCTGCATTCACAAAGATTTCCCTGTGACTGCTCTCTGTTTTCTGTTCACCACTGCTGTGTTATTTTTTTTTTCTTTTTTTTTTGTCATCTTTTGTTTCACTTTTAAAGCAACAAGGAAGGACTGTTGAACAGACAGATGGGTGGGGGTGGAGGGGGGTCAGGGGTGCAGGTTGGGACCTGAGACTGTCCTTGGACTGAGCCCACAGCTTGGCTCTGATGGCGAACAGTGAACTCACACAGGAGGAACTATCAACCAATACGCTGTGAGTGGACTGCAGGAGAAATTGTCTTCAAATAATCTTTTTTTTTTTATTGTTTTTTTTTTTTTTTTTTTTTTTTAAGAAAATTACCTAAAATATCAGTGTTTGCCTTTTAGTAAAGGAGAACTGTCGGCCTAATAGTTTTGCAGCAGTTTCAAAGCTTGCTGTTTGCCCTTGTGCTTTGAAGAGGCCCAGCACCAGCAGTACCACCAGTCTCATTCCCCCAACAACCAGATTGTGTTCTTCTTCAGCCACCACCACCTCCTCGTCCATGTTCTCACTTTTATGATGCTTTTAAACCTAGGTACAACTTGAGCCATAAAAAGCAGAAAGGAATTAAAGGAAAGAAAAAAAAAAGAGAGAGAGAGAGGTGGTGCTATGGATGGAAACGGCTTCCTTGTTTTTGAACGATCCCTTGTTATGGGATTTGGGTTTAGATTTAGAATATTGTTGAAAAGAATTTATTAATGCGCTTTAGAATTTAATAACAAATAAGCTTCTGTGCACAGATAATAAACTGATGAATACAATGTGACAGGCAAATGCATATTTTACAAATATTTAGATTGAGATGTATTAAAAAGAGCAAATTTAAAAAAAGAAGGAAAAACTGATCTGGTTGACAGAAAACAGTTCAGGTTCTCGACGACTGTTGCCAGTTTTTAAACGCAGTTCCTGTTCTGGACAAGAAGCAAAATGATCAAGACAGATTCCACTGCAAAACCTGCCCTGTTGATTTAAAAAAAAAAAAAAAACAAACAAAAAAAACAAAAAAACAAATTCCTTATGGGTTCTTTTTATTTGCTTGTCAGAGGTATCCACTCGTGTGCTTGGTTTATACGTGTAGTTTTGAGCCACACAAATGCTACTTCCCCATCAACTGTGCTGTAAGTGGGGGCTCAGTGGCGTTTTTCCCCTCTCCATGCACAACAATTAACATCACATCTCTGAGAGTCGAAGAAATCCGAGCTTTTTCGGGGGGCTTTTTGTATTCTCCAGAGAATCAGCGAGTCGTGTTGGGAGATTTAGGACTACATCAGTGCTAAGTTTTGAATAGAGATGTTGGACATGCGCACAAATGGAGATCATGTTTTTTTTTTTTTTTTGTTTCAATATTTTTTGGCTCCGACTCATTTAACTGTGATGATTTTTTTCTTTTCTTTTTGGCTTTACTAAAACGTTTTGTTTTCTTTCATTTTTGTCATTAATTAGATGTTGTACTGCTCTTGCTCCCTTTAGAAAAAAAAAATGCTTGCATTGGAATTGGTGTTTTCAGAGAAATTAAAGTCTAAAGCACAACAAATAAAAAATAATAGTTCTTTGCTTGATATTTATTTCATTTTTTGTCTTATTTTTTATTATTATTTTCACTCCAAACCCATTTCATTCCAGCCACAAGAGTCATCTTCACAGACCAACACATCAAATATGTTTTCATGATTCTGGAGTCCGAATGTTTCTTCTGTCTCATCTGGACTTGGTTTTGGACATCCATCAGTCTGCTTATGACCGGTATATGGGTCAGACTGTTTTGATGTTTTGCTGCAGGGTAGCATACATTTTCTGTCTTGCAGAGATGTGCGTGTTTAAAATGATTTACCATGCCCTTTCATTTAGAGATTGCTCACTTTAGACTGACTGAATTTAAATATTTCCAAAAACTGTCTATTGGAGTTTATTTCTGCTCTGCTCGATGTTACGTTGTAGGTTATGAAGTCAAGTCTTTCCAGGTAAACCAAAGGACAACATTATACTGCCCCTACTGCCTTTCATCAACTTTATACTCTGACTTTCTTTCTTTTGCCTTGTCCATTCGAGGTTTTGTCTAGTCTAATTGCACACAGGAAGTGGCATGCTCTGAAAACGGTCGATCCATCTTTCACATAGTTCAGTTGTGCTGCTGGCTTTTATTTGTGCTGAAAATCGACACTGTTTTGTGTATTAACCCCCTTTTTTTTTATTAAAAGAATGTGTCTCCGTGGGGACTTGAATTGGACACCTTGAATTTTTTGTTGTACACTTGTATCTTGGTGTCTTGTTGGCTGGTTAAGAAATGTGCTGGAGAAAAGCGTCTTTTTTTTTTTTATTTTTTTTTTTTATGTCTGCTCTGAACACTTTAGTCTGCTGGGAACTGTTGGGATCTTCATCCAGAAACAAACGCTGTTTATTAATTTGAAGCCTTCAGCATTCTATTTTGTTTATTGTTCAATAAAGGATTGTGCAAAAAGCAGTAAGCTAATCAAGTGTAGTCTGAAGAGTACCTGGCTTTCTTACGACAGAAACCCTTCTGCAGCTTCTAGACCTTGGGCTGGCCAACACAATGTGCACAATAAACCAAAATGTTCTAGATTCTTGGTCTACCGCACATCTTTAATACCTTCCTCCTGTATGTCTGTGTGTAATTGTCCTTTGTTATACCTTCTCCTGAAGTTGATCTGGCTGCCTCTCGGCCCGCAGTATTTGTTGAGGTTGTGGCTGAAGTCGGCTCGCTTTTCCGTAATGGGAAGCAGACCACATGACTGAAAAATTTGCAAAGTAAGGCATTTCTGTGATACTATATTCCATAGTGGTATTGCTTCCGTACCATAGATGTCCCCTCCACTTAACTCTTGCTTCTGTCTAAAACATTAACCAATTACAGCATTTTTAATTTAAGAAAAAAAGCACTCGTTTTCTTTTATGGGCCTACAGGCTTGGGAAGAAAATAGCATGTTGGATTCCCCACCTATGTTAATGTCCAAGCCGTGTTGGATGTAACGATGTTATTTCCTTCAGGCTCATTTCATACTCGTTTATTTTTTCCCCTTATAAATGAAACATCCACTGGGATTTTAAACAAATGCATCACGTCTGATAGTACAGTTGGATCGTTCCAGTTATGAGGAAATATTAACATGCAGGTGTAGTCCAGTATGTTTGATTAGAAGCCTTTTTTGATAAATCATTATATAGATATCTAAACCAGTGTTTGTCAACCTGGTACTCAAAGTACGCTGTCCTGAATGTTTTAGAGGTTTCCCTGCTTTAATATGCCTGACTCAGCTGATTCCAGTTCAGCAAGCTGTGTGTCATTGTCTGTTAATCAGCCATCAATTGAAATCAGCTGGGCTGAAGCAAAGAAACACCTAAACCTGGCAGGGGAGTGTTAGGACCAGGGTTGGGGAACACTGATCTAAACTCAAATGTGGTTGTGTTGAAAATGTTCTAATGAAAAGCACGTTAGCAAACCTTTGCCAAACTTGATGGCACACTGATGAGATAATTCAGTCATTTGATTCGGAGGTGTTGGAGCACAGATGTATCTCAAACCTGCAGGACCATAAATCTACAGGACTAGATCTCTGGCTTAGGGGTCATCAGCTTACAGAGTTGCTAATGAAGTCCAGCATGCTTTTTGCACCATTTGGCTAAACCTCTGATTTTCTGTGGGGTTTAGGTTCAGTAAGTCTGTTGGCTAATCAAGCGCAGTAATGATACCTTGATGTTAAAGCAAATATTGGTAGTGTGGGTAAAGTCCCAAGGCCTGCAGAATAAAGTCAGCAGAGGGACTCAGGAAGAAGTCTTTTTTTTCTGATAGACTGCTTTTCTGACTTTGGACTTGATAAAACTGAACATACACCAGCCAATGACATGGCACCTATAATCATCTCTGATTTTGGAAACCTTCGCACTGGACTTCAGGCAAGTTGGATTATGTAATCCTGTCCTTCAGACTCCAAGATATTTATTTTCATTTTTTTTGGTTCAGTTTTAATCTGAAAGAGGACTTTGGACTACTGTTTCTCCTCTGCTGCTTCAGATACTTGTGCCATCTCTGGTTCAGAAGTTTGTCAACATGAGTAAAGCAGTAGTTATAGTCCACCTGCTAGAGAACTGCAGTGTATGTGTTTAGTGAACCTGGCCAAACTATTGAATGGCTTTGGTTTACAGTCCACAATCATACTGGCATATGAAACTACCGGAAACATCTTCTTTGTAATGAAGATTCATGTCTGGTTATTGGACAGTGGCTAACGGTTTAGGCAGCAGAAATATGATTTTATGCCATTTTTAGCTGCAACTTCAGTTATTTTTACTGAGGTTGTGTACATGTGCCATGTAAGACTATTTTAGTTCTTCAGTCACACTGGTCAAACGTTTTTCCCACCCTCGATGAATTTGTTTTATTCAATCTAGACTTCTTATATTGTAAGCTTTTTATATTCACTTTTTTTTTATTATACTCTATATGTTTATATCCTGTATTTAAAACATTTTACATGTGGCTCTCTTTGAGGTTTACTGATCTCTCAATGTGGTTTTCCACTGAAAGTTGAGCGCAAACATTTGCAGATTAGGATTTTGCATTCAGGGCCGTTTTGTATTCTATTCTATATCTAAGACAAAGGAAGCTGGAATCAAACCCCAAACGGCCCTTTATCACAAAACCACTCGTTCCACTGATCCAATCTCTTTACAAAGTTTTTGAACATTTGTTTGTTACAAACCTGCATGCCAGGACTGCCTTTAAATGGCCGTAATGGAAAGCTGTTTGTGGTGGAGGTTGATCTATAAAACAGAGGATTCTGGATCCCAGCTTACTATGAAATGCTAAGTAAACAAGACGAAGCTTCTAGAAGGGTTGCGTAACCCTTCCAGTGTCTTCAGGGCAAAGTTGTGAGTTTCCATTTGGCCTGGATTGAATTATTTATCGGGCCTGATGGAGCTGAGAAATGAATAACTGCTCTGAGAAAAAAAGCACCATAAAATAAAGTTTTTAAACAAAATTTTCAACAGCTGTCAAAACCTGCTAACTCAGGGCTCTCATTTGCAATTAAAGGGTTTTTAGAGCTAAACAACTAAATAGGTTTGTTTGTTGAGATATATTAACCAAATATCTAAACAGTTAACATGTTACTGAAGTAATTTTTCTTGGACTTCTTCCTTCCTCTGCATGGTCTGGTTGTTTTCAATCACGTCCCCCGTCAGTTACAGGTATGCATGACATTTTTCTGTCACCAGGCCCCTTTGCAAGTGTTGAGCCCATCCAGCTCATATGTGTTTGGTTACTTCAGAGCATATTTTGGTTGGTATCCAGCCAGGCTGCTTTAAAGACCAAATGTGGTTTGTTCTGACAAGAACTGGCTTTCAAAAAATGGCTTCACAAAAGAGGACAAAACATTTTCCATATTTTCTCAATACTGTTTAAGACGGGAAATAAGCATTCAAAAGAAAACTTATAAAATAGTACACATGGTCTCATTTAAAATGCTTAGAACATCCATTGTCACGGGTGACGGAGATGCTGGGACTCATTTACAGCAACCATTGAGCAAGAGGCTGGGTACACCCTGTCTGGTCACCAGTCCATCACAAGACAACGCACACAGACAGAGACAATTAAGGACAAATTAGATAGATCTAGCAGCCAAGCTTATGGATTGTGGTAAAAATCACACATGCACAGGGAGAACAGGCAAACTCCATGAAGTAGGAATACAACCCAAGACCTTCTTGCTGCAAGGCAGCAGTGCTACCAACTGCACATCTGTGCAGCCCGAGACATGTTTAACTATATTCCTAGAAATTAACCATCTGGTTGTGGTTACTTACCCAACAAATTATGCCACCACTGCCTGCTAGCGTCTCCAAATGATGTTTAAAGAGAGCTGATGCGGTGTGCGCCACAATTTGGCAGAATCTGTATTGAAAGAAAAGGTTAGGCTTCAGTTTGCTGGCAATCACCAGGACTGGGCACGCTACTATAAAAGTCTGAGATGTTTTAAAAGGAAAGCAAACAGATGGTAGAGGAAAAATGTGAACTGTTTGGGTCACACATCTACTAGCCTTGTGCAAGGAGTGATACAGAACTGGGTCATCTCCTCCCTTTTTTATTCTCCCCGACTCTCCTCCTCTGTATCTTTGATCCACGTAAAGATCTTTATCTTTTTTATTTTCTTGCTAAGATTGCTTTTCCTTCATGTATCCTTCCAATGAGTTTAACACTAGTGGAATAAAGTCAATTATTACAAACATTTATGAAAGCGCTTAACAATTCAAAAGCAACATAAATTACTCCCCGTTTTAATTTTAATTAATTTATTTATTTTTTTACTTAGAAACCAAACTATAGAAGTTTATTATTCTTTGGCCATTTGATTCTCTTTTGCAGCAAATTATACACAGCAGTGGTAGGAAAAAAATGTAGCAAAAAAAAAAAAAAAAAAGTGGTGTGTAAGCAGCAGGCATATCCATATGGAGAAAATCAATTCATGAGTTCAGGACATGGACTCAAGTAGGTGCTTTACCACACAAAAATGTATCCATGGGCTACAAGCACTGCGTCTCTTGTGTTTAATTGTAACGGCATCACTGCTTTATTTCACACGAGTCCCTCAGAGAATCTATGGCGCACCGTCAAGAGGATGATGGGCGACCAGAGCCAACAAAGCAGACGAACCGAAGCAACCTGCAGCACTTGAACTCAGCCATATGCCGACTGCCGCCATGCCACAAAACGATGCAGCAACTCGCACAAAGTGTCTGAGTACATAGGCTGCACGTTATGTGCTCATGCTTTTCAATAGGTCAATATTTCTGTATTCCAAATCCTTTTAATTTTCAACTGTAATCCCATGTTCGTATAAACTCAATGTTATGATCATGTGTAAGCCGAAACTGGACAGCAATAGATTATTGAAATACGTAAGTCTGACTGTAGTAAATCCACAGGTTTGACTTAAAATTGAACTGAAATGAATAACTTGCTGAATCTATAATTGAGTACATGCATATTTATATGTCTATGTCTGTGAAATTAAGCGCCTTATATAGCTAGAGAAGGAGACCCCTGATGAAATGACTGTCTCCACTGCGCACTCCCCAGCCTCCCCCTTGTTCTTGGCACACGGCGGGTTTTGGATTCGCTGGTGTCTGGGGAGCAAAAGTAAAGAATCAGAAGCCGTGAGTAAGTGTGCCATCTAACAACATCACATCTTAAGAGGTCTATTTCGCTTGTGTTTTTAAGCTAAGGTACTTAAGAAGTGTAACTTTGCAATAACTCGTCATCCAGTGATGGGGAATATAACTGCCCGCTGCTGATTTGTTGGACAGCACACTTACTCACAGCTTCTGATTCTTTACTTTTGCTCCCCAGACACCAGCGAATGCAAAACCCGCCGTGTGCCAAGAACAAGGGGGAGGCTGGGGAGTGCGCAGTGGAGACACAGTCATTATTATTTTTTCTCTCTCTCTCTCTGCTCATCAGGGGTCTCCTTCTCTAGCTATATAAGGCGCTCAGCTTCACAGAGGTAACACAGTTTCCTACGAGCCTCAGGAAAATCGCCAAATAGCAACAGCAGCCACAGCAGCCCGCTCCTCTAATAAGGAAACAATCCAGCTCTCCAGCGCAGACTGACCCATATCTTCCAGCAGCTGCAGAGAGACAGAGGTGAGACATTATGCTGTTAGTTAATGTTATGGTCACGTTCGGTGTCGTGACTGTACTGATGTTGAATGAGAGATGTGCTTTTACGTTTGGAAACGCCAACGTTTGTATTTTAGGCGTGGATGCAATTTAAACTGTAAGACACTGATAGTCATTGTCTGCTGCCATCAGGTGGGAATTGTATGGAGAAATTCAGTTATATGTTGCTGTAGGATGTTGAGAAAAATGCCATACAGTTGCTGCTGGCTGTAAACCTGTAAACTAAGTCATTTTTCAAAAAAGATTAAACTTTTGTTTTTAGGAAAAACATCAAATAGAACTGATTTACACGCTTAAAGAATGATATTAAATGAGTGAAAATGCAAAGATAAACATGCGTTTGTATTAAATTTCCTTGTTGGATCAGCTGTTCTTAAGGCAGACTTCCTCCTTGGATCAGCCCAGAAGTGGTTCCCATAACAGAGATGTGCACATTTCTCTTCTGAGTCCTCTGCTCTGTCTGTCACTGTGGTATAAAATTCATGAAAGCCATGAGAAGGGCCCAGACAGAAAAGCTGGTAGGGCTTCAGTGGGAAGAAGACATGGCACAGGCTGAGGAGAAGGGTGTGGCGCCTGGGCTGCCCGCTGGCTCCGTCTCAGTGCCCCGAGCTGGCACAGCGTGTTGACACAGAGCCGGCGCCAGACCTCAAGCTGCCTTTTCAGCCAGAGGGAAAAGGGTGAAGGGATTCAAGGATAAGAGCAACCAGTGCAAGCTGGAACTTAGTTTATTTATTTATTTTTGTTCTTCTCTGGTCACTGCCTGACTGCCTCCCCTCTCTACAAAACTTTGTGATGTTTGCTTTAGTTTTTAGTCTTTGGACGTCTTCCTGTGTGGCTGCAGCCTGGCGGGAGAATTTCATATGCAGAATCAGCGCCACGCAAGTGTTCTGCCCAAACACGGTTCACTCAGGTTAAAACTTGTGAACCTAATCTCAGGTTGTTCTCCCCAAAGTTCGCCCCAGACAGTATTAATCCATCCTGTCATCACCATTTATTTTAACTTTATTAACAACTGAAAGTCATATTGCATTAAGTGCAACTGAGTTCGAAGGTTTTCATGGTACATCTCGCTACAGTTTGTACATTAATACAGTCATTCGTGCATGGAACTACCATGTTTAAAACGGAGCATGCCTCCATTTTTATGAAAGAACTATCAAGCCATATTTAAAGCATCATCAGTTTATCAAACAAAACGTTTCACTCTGATCTTCTCTAGATGGACTAAACTTAATGCAGGCGCTTTATTAAGATTAGAATATCATATAAAATTTATTTTACTAGCTGACTTTGTCAGGTTTTCTAACCATGCAGCCAGATTTGAAGAGGAGCAGCTAAAGCAAATGAGGTGGGTTAGCAGTGCTCGACAACAGCTGATGGGTGTCATCCAATTGGCGTCAACATGTTACTGAGTAGTATTGTCTCTGCTGCCTGGACATTGAGCTGTTAGATTGTCATGACAGTCATATAGCTACAGTCTTCAGTCAGAAGCCTCTTTAGATTTGTTGCAAGATTGGCTGTTACTGGAAATCCTTCCCACAACAACTCCATCCACAATCACTCTTTAGAGATACTCATATCATTTATGGCAACATTTATTTGCCCTTTAGGATAAATAAAGCATGTTTGAATTGAAATGACTCCTATACATGAGCCTCATATTGTATATTGATTTACACAAAGTGATATATTCCAAGAGTGTTTGTCAGGTCATTGTAATAATTGTGGCTTACAGGTGTTAAAAATCTCAGATTTTGTTTGTCCACAAAATTTTGGTGCTGCATAGTAGGAAGGCAGGCCACAGTTGCTCATTATTGAAGAAGCTGGCAAAGAATATTGACAGAAAATTGAGAGGAAGAAAAAAAAATTGGTAAAGACATTTGTGGACAATCTCCAGAGATGGTTGCAGCCTTCAAATGACAATAAAGCAAATTAGACGGGACAGTTGCTCACTAACTCACTAAATCAGCGTTCAGATTGCAGTTAATTTTGCATTTCATTTGAAAATCAACTCTGGAGGAAGAATGGAGAGGCACAGAATCAAGAGGGTTGCTTGAGGTGTAGAGAGTAAAGTTCCCCAATCAGAGATGACTTGGGAGGCCGTTGCACCTGCTGGAGATGTTCACTGTATTTTATCAAGTCCAGAGGCATTGTGGATGCTTGTCAGGAAATATTAGAGCTTCACATTCTCTCTTATAACAGAGAGGCTGGTTACATTTACCAGCAGCACTTAGGAAAAGCACAAATATTTGCTTTAATTATGATCATGTTATCATTGCGCTTGATTTGCCATCAATCCAGAATCCATGGCTTGACTGAATTGTATGTCTGGAGTCTCTGATCTTCATCTTGTCTAAATTCCCAGAGTCTGCTATCATTAAATGAATCTGAGCGTCCATATTAGATCAGCAGAGCGACAGACTGACCACCTAAATGCCACATTGATGCAGTAATCTATGCAAAAAGAGCATCGCTCAAGTGTTTAGTGCTTACAGTATGTGGCCATTCTTTTCAGTAGGCTAAGATTTCTGTGTTAAAAATCATTTTTATTATTTTTCTGCACCGTCATAATCTTGTGTGAAACTGAATTGTGTGTTTTTATTAGTTGTAAGCCATAACAAGACCAAAAATAAATGCTTGAAATAGATTCTATGTGTTTAAATAACTAAATGGTAAAATAAAAAAGGTTTTTCTGCCTGGTAGGAGAACAGGAGGGAGTAAAAAATGTCTATTATTTCCTAAATGCACTTTTTCACTTGTGGCGCTTAGCTAAGCACCACCGAGCAAACTATAGAGACAGAATAAGCACTGGCTTCGTCCACTCATGGAGAGAAGGCGATGTTAGAGAAGATTTAGTTTTCATAGTTTCTTGGTAGCAGAGTTTACGGCATGTCTGAACAAATGTTGTAACATGTACCACTTATCTGTCAACTCTCCAGGTTATTTGGGCTCCTGAGGAGGTTTATTACCCCAGACAGCTTGCGTATCAGAATGACCCACTCTGCTTCGTCTTGCCTCCTCTTCCTCTCCCTCCTGATGCGTTGCATCACTGACTCGTCTTCGCTCTTCCTGCCGGATTCCAAGGAACTACGGCACCTGCTGAGCCGCTACGAGCAAGAAGCGGACCATAACGGCGTTAGCTCCTCAGCTGGCAACAGGACAAGACGAGCCATCCTCTGGTCGGACCGGGAGGAGATCCTTCAGCTGCACAACAAGCTGAGGGGCAGCGTTTACCCCACCGCCTCAAACATGGAGTACATGGTGAGATCTGACACATAGACGCCAATCAAACAGAAAAAAAAGATCAAAAGTTTAATCTCCTGGAAATTGAAGAGTCAGCAGAAACAAACACCGTAACAGGGCTTGTAATTAGGGGTTTAAAAGGCTTTAAATTGTCCAGAAAGGTGGAGGTGGTGTAAAAACAATCTTTTCTCTCTGTTGGAAACATGGAGTCATAAAGGCTGACCCACTGCCAGCCTGCTGTGCCAGTCTGTTACAGGGAACGCTTTAATGCTGACTCCGTCCTACCTGAAAACAGCTCGGCTGTGAAGAACATGGGAGGGCAAGGGAGAGAGGAAGAGGCCGACAGTGAAATTCGGGGACTTGTGGAACATTTCTGGGTGAAGCAGGAGAGGGATTATTGTTGCTACATACAGAGGATTACTCAGAAGTCAGTGTTGTTTGAGGTTGGGAGAAGCAGCAGCAGCAGCCTGTGTGTCTTGGGACTGTGGCCACGGTGTGGAGGCAAGTGTCTGTAGACCCACTCTGCTCTCTCATATTCCAGGGAACAAGCAGTGTGTGTTTGCATTGGTAAAGGGGTGCGTGGGGGTTATAGTGGTGTCAGTGTATGCATGCTTTAGTGACCACCAAAGCCTGGAAATTTACTAAGGGGATGTGCTTTGAGGGCCCAGGCAGCTGGGAGCCCTCGCTGCTTTTTACTGTTGGAGTCAGGTGTTGTCTATTTTTCTCTCCTCCCTTTGACTAATTCAGCTGTGATTGCTGTGAAACTATTGGGGCTGAAGTCAAACATCTTTGCAGGTTGACATTTAAACTGTATTCAGTTCAGTCATCTCTCAAGGAAGTGCATTGGTAAAGGTCTTGAACAGATTTAGGCTAATAGCTTGCAAAATCAGAACATATTATTCTTATTATTATGGAAAATCTGTCCATCTGTGAAACAAATTGCATTGTGTCTCATGCATGCAGGTTTGGGACGATGAGCTGGAGAGGTCAGCCACTCACTGGGCTGAGGAGTGTCAGTGGGACCATGGACCTCAAGACCTCCTCATGTCGATTGGACAAAACCTGGCAGTACACTGGGGGAGGTGAGATTCAAACCTGTCATCTGGATGAATGTCGTATTAATTTTGGGTTATTGATAGTTCTTTAAACTGTTGTTCATGCAAGCTATGCAGCTCATATCACCTAATTCTGACTTAGTTGACTTAACTCTTTTTGGTTAAGGCAACTTTCATTTGTTGTATAATCTTTCCATCCTTGTAAAAGTTCATATAAAATATTAAACTCCCTGAATTAATGTGGTCTTCTTGGTCACAATGCATAAATCTAGTCCTCTGACTGCAGCTGTATCTAATAATAATACTAAATGATATGTGAGTAATTTTACTCAGAAAATTGCAATTATGATAAAATTGTAAATAGGAGAGCCAAAGGATCAAATGGTCTTTGTGGAGTTTATGTTGTATAAAAGTTGCTTCTGCAATGTCTCAAGAGGTTTTAATATTAAGGAATAACAGCTGATGTAGTATGTTATCGACTATTGGGTAATTCCCTGATGTTGAATTCATTACTAAGACAAAGAGAGTTGTGTGAACAGTCGTTATTGCCGTTTAAGCATGGCATTGTGATTCATATTATTTCTGATTTCATCTGTATCTTAGTTCATTTTGGTTCAAGTGAATAGTCAAAAGAACATTTAACTGGGTCAGTGATGGAAACGTAGCTTGGCTGGCCAACGATTCTTGAGTCTTTGTCCAGACATAAATATTTTAGTAAACGTAACCACGGTAAGGACGGTACAGATTTAAAAATAAAAACTTTTATGACCTGATGGTGGAAAGAGTGAAAATCAAAATGTCATGTTTAAAAATTATCCATGATTTTTCTCAGTAATCACAGGCAAAGCCTTTATTTTTCTTGCAAAGTAACCAAAACAATCTGTGTAAATACATCAGCGTTTCTACAAGGTTCCACTGGCGTTATGACTGCTGCCATTTTGTGATGGTGAGCAGGTATCGGGGCTGGAAGGGTTTCTTGCCAGACGCTTGTTCTCATCAGTAACTGATTTGATTCAGGTCTAAAATTTGGCCAGAACCTCCTAAAAACTGCAAACATTCAGAATGGTGAAGAGGAAAACGACAGTCACAAACCCAAACAATACAGTATCCAGGGTCTATGCACATACGCAAAGGTAATGGTGCAGTCCTTTTAGTTGGTAAACCAAAAATATTTCAGCCCCATGTTAGCATGCTTAACTAGAGAACACTTTAAATATCCTCCAGGTGAGCATAAGGAAATATTAAGCTACCTTGCACATATCTATCAGGGGGAAGCGGTGGCCATAGACACCAGTCTTGAATCTCTCTGGGTTCTCTACCTTGCTAATATCAGGAATTGGCATTTTTTTATGTGGATTTGTGTGAGGACCAAATGAATATGCCTAATGGAGTTAAACATCTGCAAAAATCTCCTCTTGGTTACCTTTGGGCTCTCTAACATGGTAATGATCTGAAACATATCGCTAAAGTGGTCTTGAAATATTGGATAGTGAAGAAAAACAACATTTATGACTGGCCTGGGCTGAGTTCAGACCTGAAATCCATCCAAGACCTGTGGAAGACCAAAGCAATGGCAAGGAAGTGTGTCTCTGAATGGCCTGACACAGTTGGCCTCTGTGTAACAACACATGGATATCACAGCAGGTGCCCTTCCAGGAATCTGCTCTGATTCTCTCAAGCTCATTTCCCTCCCTTTTTTTTTTCCTTCATTGCCAACAAACCCTGATGTAGAGTCATTTTTTCTCTGCTCCTCTCCTCCATCAGCACTTTTCAAGACTTGTTTATAAGAATTCAACTGATTAGTTAGGCGATGGTGCCATGTTTAAGTTTACTTCTCGTTGATTTTTTTTTTCTTCCCCCCAACTTGATTCAATTTCCCCTTGTTATGTGGGACCAGTCTGCAGTTCTTTGTGCCAGGTCAAATTCGGACTCATCTTTTGGGGAGTAGTGGGAGGTAGGGAGGAGAGATTTATGCAGTGTTTCTCAAGTCTGAGCCAAAGCACCTGGCAGCTCTCTCAGATATTTCCCTTTTGCCTCAGGAAGCTGGACCGGCTGTGACTAAGCCTACTGTTTTTCTGAATGTGTGTGTGTCTAAATGTGTGTGTGTGTGTGTGTGTGCATTGGCACTACAGATACCGCTCACCTGCCTTCCATGTCCAGGCGTGGTACGACGAAGTAAAGGACTACACCTACCCTTACCCTCAAGAGTGCAACCCGTGGTGCCCTGACCGCTGCTCAGGGCCAATGTGCACCCACTACACCCAGGTAAGAGAATGGCAGACCACTTTAGATGAGTAATTTGTTTCTTTAACAAATAACTTATTGCCTTGACGGGATTGTATGAGCTGGCTTCCCGGCTTGAGGGTGTGATGTACTAATTACAAACAGTCTGTGACCTTCCTGCTGATTTACAGGAAAACAACACTAAAACTGGGATGGATCTATGTGTCAGTAGTTTCTTCATCTGTGGTTATGCTAGAAAACAGAACAAAACTAATAGGAGCTAGAGCACTGCTGATGTGTTTGACCCTTTATAACAGGAGTTGTTTGAAATTATTTGTAATGCTCTGTGGATCCTGTGGATTTTGGGTGAACTTTCGACGGTTCCAGCATGACTACTATCCTTGGTGGGCCCTTCCTTCTTAACCTGAGAATATACCAACTACTTTTAACTAATTTTAGCTATGCTCTTTTTTTTTTACTTTTTCTTTTTTTTTTTTTTTGGAAAACAAACTCCACAGGTTTTAAAAAAACTGAATGGTATTTTAAAGAATCTTTGTCTATATAGAATTACTTAGTCCTCAGTTTACCAGTCTGTATATTGTTATATTCACTCTTGTTTCAGTTAGAATAATGTTTTCCATGAATCACTGACTGTTTAAAAAAACTTTCAGTGTATTTGTTTAAGCTCTCCGGGCATTTTGGGCTTTAAACTGCAGATTATCAAAAGTCTTAAAACTTTGCAGCAGTTCCCAACTTTAGCATCATCAGCAAAGTGCAGTGGGACAGATGGCACCTCAAACAGGGTGCACCTGCTCCCTAATGAGTATAAGCAACAAAAATAAGCAATAACAACTTGTTTGGGGCAGAAACTAAATAATGCCACACCCTGTCGCAGTGGTGCCGTGAGCGAAGACTCATATCATCAGTGTTTCCTGTGAACATAACAATTTGATAGGAAATCTCTTAGCAGCTAAGTGTAACTGCAGGCTTATGTGGACCAGCATTTCCTGATTAAAACTGAACAAAATGTGAGACACTAAAGAAAAAAAAAAATAGTCTAAGTGAGCAAATTAAAAACTGAATTAGGATCCATAGACAGAACAGCTGGCCTACAGTCAGCCTCAAAGCTGTTGGGTTGACTTTACGGAAACAGTCTCAGTCTCTCTTCTTTGCTTTCACCCTGAAACCTGATCACTTTCATCTGGCAGTCATTTCCAAACCCAGCAGACATCCTGCACTGCCTGACCTGGGCTCCTTTGAAGATGCTGCTGACAGAAGCAGGAGGAGCTGAGCCATCACCTGACTGTCTGTCTGCTGTTGGTTGACGTATCTGCCGTCCAGGCTGTCGCACTCCAGTGCTACCTTTTGATTGCATTGTGCTGCATTAGAGACACATGTCAGTCTGTGTGCTAACTCACTGCTTCCAGCGGCTCCTAAGCATACAAGAAAAAAAAAGACCAACATTCCTGAGGAGGGGGAGCACGTGTTTGAGAGGGAGGTGTTGGGAGAAGTTTTAGTATATGCAGCTTTTTTTATCCCCTCAAATGGGACATGATTTATCCGTAACACCTCTACAGCTGCTCTTTTCATACATCTTTTGAAACTGAAACTTCAGCAGACCATTTTAAAACCATATTTGAGATATTAAAAATATACATTTGTTTCCTTTGTCACAGACTATTGAAAACATCACACCAGACTAAGGCAGAATCAGAGGGCCTAGCAGGTCCCTGTAGCCCCGTTAATTAAAACAGTCAATTAGTTTCCTCTTGAATTAATGAGTGTGAGAAATGTCAGTCTAGAAATATAGTCTTTTCATTCAGAGAATGCCAGTGCTAACTTTGGCCGTGTGTTTATTTTCCCTCATTTCAGCTGGTCTGGGCTACCACGAACCGAGTGGGCTGTGCTGTGCATATGTGTCCAAGGATGAACGTGTGGGGAGAAATATGGGAGAACGCTGTTTACCTTGTTTGCAACTATTCCCCAAAGTAAGATCAGTATTCATCCACGGTCCGCTGTTCGTCAACAAACTCTAGACTTGTTTGCATTTCCCTGTACATGGTTAGCAAATGTTAAACACGTTATGGTTTGACATTGGTGTGGATTAAAAAGCATCTAAATTTAGGAGTAAAATTACTAGAGTAATTGTCTTTGTTGGGTTCTGGGAGTTTCCTGGAGTAATGACAAAGCCACCATACTTTGATAATTAATTATCTGGTTCTGTCCAGGGGAAACTGGATCGGAGAGGCCCCATATCAACATGGTCGCCCTTGTTCTCAGTGTCCTCCAAGTTTTGGAGGAGGATGTAGAAATAATCTGTGCTACAAAGGTGAGACATTTCTCTACAATTTTGGAAAACAACTTTTAAAAATGGTCTCATGAGCTACTTTGTTGGTGTTCTGGCAAGTAAACTCAAAGTCCAGACCAAAGATGTTGTCGCTGTAGGAGTTGCGAAGGGCAAGACTTAAACACTTAACCATCCAAGACCTAAATTTAACTGAAAATAAATGTCTGTAGGTGTTATAACAACATCAGTCTAGTCTGGGCTCCACGTGATTAAATCTGTTAGAGACAAGTCCAAAATGTTTTCCATCTGTAAGTCCAATGAGTCCTGTTGTTCTAAAAGGCACTGACTTGAAGTAAAAACCTGCTTGTGCATAAGATCTTTGTTCATAAAATAGTTTCTAAAACGATGTATCATTTTCCTTCCACTTCACAACTCTGTACTAAATTGTATTTGATAGATACAGAAAGATATTTGACATTTATAGGTACCGATAAACAGAGCAGCAAGAAAAACATTAAGCAATTACAACCCAAAGTAGGAAAACTCTTAAATTTAATTACCAGCTTATTTTCTCTGTAACGAATGCCGCAACCTAACGTCAACATATTTGAACGCTACCAGACTCTCAGCGCTCGGAGACGGAGGACATGAATGAGGTGGAAAAGCCTCAGGTACCACTGTCACCTCGGACCACCTCAAAACCGACCCCCAGACCTCCCAGGAAACCTGCAACCAAACCCTCCTCTCCCAAAACCACCACCCCAAGGACATCCTCCCCAAAGACTCCCAACAATCCATATCTTGGTAGACACAGGAATTATTAACATAATAATGTATATTAATAACCATTTTGTGTTTGGCACTTAATTTCAATGTCTTGTCTCATTATTGCAGCTCACAACATTAAGTGTGAGACTAGACTGCGTGATAAGTGTAAAGGAGCAACCTGCAACAGGTCAGGATATTGTGAGGATTTTTAGTCGATACTTGCTTATTTATTCACTTATTGCACACTTCTTCTCTGATGTGAGCCTGTGTTCTTCTTCTGCAGGCACAATTGTCCAGCAAATTGTTTAAACACAAAAGGGAAAGTTTGGGGGACTGTTTCTTATGATGTAGTGAGTCTCTCACAACTGGAAACATCTTGCATTTCTAAACAATTTCTAATATTATGGCACTCTTAAAGTCCGCTTCTCACTGTTACAGCAATCAAGCATTTGCCGAGCTGCTATCCATTCTGGGGTCATCGACAACAATGGAGGGCTGGTTGACATAACGAGGACAGACAAGTTGCCGTTCTTTGTCAAATCCACAAAAAATGGAGTCGAGTCTCTCAGGTAGACACACCTGCTCTTTCCAATTTCTTTTTTAAATTAAAATTGGGCTGTGAGTAAAACTAGAAATACAGCTCTGGAACATATGCAATTGAAAGAAAAATAAATGCGGAGTAAAATTTAAAATGTAAAGCCTCATTCCATGAGTAGGACCAACAAAATATGATGCACTGAGTCGACATTAACCAATGATGAACTTGAGAGAAGCACTCAAATAACTACTAGGAAAACAATTTATTGTACAGAATTGTCTTGTTAAGTTATGTTTTTTTCATTGATTTTGTACTTCTTCAACTGAAAGTGTTTTAATGCATCTCTCTTTTTGTTATGCAGCAAATATAAACCCGGCAACTCCTTCACAGTGGTCAAAGTGGAAGGTGAGTAAATCAATATTTTTTAGGAACAAATTGTGTGGAATCAGAACAATTGATCAAGCTTGGTGCATATTATAGAGTATATTAATACTGTATTATAATTGTTAATCTTTCCTCTCTGGTTGACAGAATATAATGCCGATTGCTACACCACAGTGAGGGAAATCTGCCCTTATAGACGACCATTCTCACACTGTCCCAGGTGCCTCCATTCGCTGGCTTTTGCTGTTTTACTGAATAGATTTTTACAAAATGTCTAAAATCTCCTCCTGCCCCCCAACAGATATTTTTAAAACCCATTTTGTTGCAAATATTTACAAATTATAAAACCAAGTTATAAGATTGATGAGAAGTTTTCTTTACGTTACCGAATGTGTGATGTGATCGTAAATTCTTATGTGGCCACTTATTTATCTTAAATGCAACGCAATCCATAACTTTTATGTACTTCTGGGGTTCTCAGAATCATCTGTCCAGCCAGCTGTAAGACTCAGCCATCCTACTGGTCGCCTGTAGTTGGAAACAACATCTATGCAGATGTGAGTATTAATAAATATTTACAAAGTGGTCATAAATCCAGCTGAAAGATCTCCAGAACTCTGTTAGTTTTTTTTTATTTTTACTGTGGGCTGTTTGTACATTCGGAGTCCTTCTGAAACTTAGTAAGAGCTCCAGGTCAAAACTAAAGCTGTCTTTCAAAGGGTTAAAGTATGTTTTGCAAAGCAGGGCACTCATTTATGTTTTTGCAGTGGTAAGGAGGCTAAATGTTGGTTAAACATGGAATATAAAACCTCTGGTTAGAATCATTGCATGAGTGTAGAGTGTGATCTGTTTAGATTGGAACTGAATGATTATACTCTCCTGATAAGAACTTATGGCTTGTTACGCTAATGCCAGACTTCTACACACTCCTTGTGTGCGTATGAGCATCTTTCTTTTAAGAGTGTAAATGTTTTTCACTTTTTTTCTATTCTTCACAGAGCTCTAGCATTTGCAAATCGGCCATCCATGCAGGGGTAATCAAAGAAGACGGAGGTTTTGTTGATGTTCTGCCACTGGAAAGAAGAAAGAGTTACGCTGGAGTCCTAAAAAATGGCATCAAGTCTGAAAGGTAACCTCACTGTTTTGGTGTTTACTAGACTAACTGTAGGTATATTTCCCCATTGAGGTTCATTATTCATTTATAAAAGATACAAAGGTTAAAGAAATGTTGCATCGTGTTCGATTACTTGCTATTTATATCAGACAACAATTCATTTAGTTTGAATTTTAAAAAACAAAACAACTAAAACATGCATACTGAGAACTGATAAGCCCTCCTTGGCTGTGAAAACATTCAGAACATTTTTAAACTAAAGTTAATTTATTAAAAATGACTCCCGTGTTCTCATTAAAATCCCAAATCCCTACTTCTGAATCCCTCTCCAACTTCTGATAGAAAACGTTCGTCTGTCAATCCATTTTTCATACTTGCTCAGTTCTTGAAGGGTTACAGTCTGGTTTGTTCCAGTCTCCACAGGATGAAAGGTTACCAGTCCATCACAGAGCAACACAATAATTCAATCACACACTCATACTAATGAGTTATGAGGAATGTCAGTTTTTCTAACTTGAATGTCTTTGAACTGTGGGAGGAAGCCGACACACCCAGAGAGAACATCCAAACTAAACACTGGAACGGTCCTGGCTGGGTTTTGAACCCAGGACTTCCTTGCTGCAAAGCAAAACTGCAAATGCTTCACTATGCATCTCCTTCTAGAAAATAAATATAGTCACGATCCTAGAGATTTTTTTCCAAAAATGATTTTGGGGAAAAAAAAAAAAAATCACTTCTTTTTGCCGAAAGAGGTGGCCAGTGCTTTAGGAAGGTGACGATATTTTGCATGGTATCTACAGAATTGTTAATAGTCAAGCAAAGGTATGGCCCCCCTTTGGACATGTTAGTTTTTTTTTTCCTCATAAATAAGATTGAACACTTTGAAATTGCATTAGTAGCTCAATAAACTATTTCAGGGTCTAATTCAATGTTTTGCAAGATTGGCTGATTTGAAATTAAATTTCATTCTCTTAGGTTTTCCGTTTGATTATTAAAACCGACAAGCACATTTGACAAGACAAAGCAGACTATGTCAGAGGAAGTTGCGTGATTGATGTCCGCTATAATAGCCCATGTAGCGGGTTCTCTGCTTGCACGCTATGCTTCACAAATCACTTTCATGTCTTTGGTTAGCTACACTGGACTAACTGAGGTAAGAAAGTCCTCGTGGTCAGCTCTGCTGGCATATGGGGGATGCAAGAGTGATGGTGTGGTTTGGTGTGTGGGTAGGCCACACACTGCCTCTTTGCTTACTTTACCCATAGATTTCAACTGACTGAGCAAAGTGCTGAATTGGTAATAACAATCTAAGTCTGACTGAAACCCGATGCAGAGCTGCGAAGGCCGCACTCGGGGCATTGGGACAGGAGGTCAGTAAGTGCCTCAGGAGGAGTTAATGCCATGTGCCACCATCATGGCAGCGTGGGCAGTTTAGATTGCTCTGTGCTGCTGTGAGTGTAATTACAGCCTATCCAATTACTCCAGAATGGAGATTCTGTCAGCCAATCTGCCAGCTTCCCTACACGAACAATTATCTGCTACAGGACTCCAGTAGTTCTAGCCTATCGTGGTTATTGATCATGGCACAGCTTCAAGGTCTTTCTGCTAATGAACTAATTAATATCAATGAGTTGAGCACATGTGGGAACCAAAAAAAAAAAAAACCCTCATATTTAAAAATACTGGGGCAGTGAGTCATTCTGGAAACGGCAGGTTTTCATGGCGGTTTCAGCTCAAAATATCAACTGATTTATTCTTCGATGGTTTTCGCTGTTGAGATAATTTGAACCATGAGGGAAAAATCCACTTCACCTCTGATTGCTGTAATTATACCTGAAGTTAGATTAAAATACAATATATGCATCAATAATGGCTTCAACTCATTGAGGCAACAACGTTCATCAGACCCACATAGCATACAGTCAGAGCTACAATGGAAAGGTGGAGATCAAATTAGTCTCATGTACTAAAAAGACCCAAACTCAACACTTGTAGCTGATTTATCAATCTGTGGTGAGACTGAAAATTAATATTCACAGCTTCTCTCCATCTAATTTGACTGAACTTGGGGTAATTTTGTAAAAGAATTTGGCAAAATTTCCGGTCTCTAACTATGCAAAGCTGTTAAAAAACAAAACTTGAGAAACTGCTCCACTTGCAGCCAAAAAGATGTTTCCACAAAGTAAGGAAACATGTAGACTGAATACAAACACACCACAGATTTTTATTTGTAAAGAAAATGTATCTCGTATAATCTCTGTGAAATACAAATTTGTGGGTGTAAAGGTATGAATACTTTTGCTAGCTAAATAAAGTTTGCATCTCTAACAGTAAAGATAGCATATTTTTTGTCTATTTTTAGCCAAAGCAACACAGACGGAGGCTCCTTTAGACTCTTTGCCGTGAAGGTGTGACACTTTTGAAGTCTGAGGACCAACAGAGTTTGCTCAGCTGGTCTGGAAAAGCAGAAAGTGCCCACAGGTTGGAGTCCGAAAATATATACGTTTCCTTTGTCCCACCATTTATCACTGTAATCTTCAGTAGAAATGCTTCATTATCATCTGGGCATATTGTATTTTGATGGTCCTTATTTTTCATAATCTGTGAATACAGAAGATTTTATTATGAATTGAACAGCTGGTGCTGAAATATTGTAGGTACACAGAAATAATTATGTTTACAATAATGTTCATATTAAATATATATGTTGGTTTTCATACACAAGAATGTATACTGATCACACTGTATTCAATCCTGTCCAGAATACATGACGTTTTTTTTGTTGTTGTTTTTGACAGTTATTACAATATATTAATTTGTTTATGCTTTATTAGTTATTTTTTTAGTGGTTAACTGAGTTATAATTTTCTACTGTTGAACATTTAGAGCACAAACTGCCAAACATTTTAGTTTCTGACCTACAAATAACAGAGACAGAGACTTTTGACCCACAAGATGTTCTTTTTATGTTTTTTTTCAAGTTAGAGTAAATATTTTATTAAAATTTTTAAGGCCCAAGCTGTACCCTGTTACCCGGGATAGGGTCTCAAACCACAATCTTAAAACTCTTGCTGTCGAGTCACGTCCAAGTGTAAATTACATTTAAAAGTTGAGACAGTGTGTGGGAACTAGTCACAGGAAAGGAGAGCTTCTGAAGAATAAAGTAGTGGGAAAATATCAAACACCAGATACATTTTTGATACATTTTTATAAGATGAGGTCCAATATCTCTGTCAGGTTTAGTGCTTGCTTATTTCTCTGTTTATTTCTTGACGCCTTTTTGGTCCTGTTGTGTATATGAAAATGTAACGTTGTCCCTGCCCCCACTTATGACAATTGAATGTGTTGCATGGTTCAGGTACAGAGATGTTTGTATTTTAATGGTGTGAGTATGTGTAACAGTTTGCAACATTGAACTGCAGTTTGTGCGTTTTGGAACAACTAGCGCTATGCAGCACAATTAGAGAAGATACCTACTATGCTGATTTGTTTTATTCTAGAAAAGAACATGCTTCTTTGTTCAAATTACTGGTAAAACAAATAAATTTTGTTTTGTTGGCCTTTAGCATTAAGTTACAGTCCTAAAGCATAGTAGACATGTTAAAGCACTTTTAAGCTTTGTTGTGCCTCCTGTTTTTATTATTACTAAAGATGAAAAACATTTGTATTTATAGTCAGAGTGATAATCTGGAAAAACTGCAACCATGTATGCCATGTCTTTCTATCTCTTTATTCTACCTCAGTCCTATTGCTTTGCTCAGCAGTTTTTTTGGGAGGGAGATTTTGTTTTAATGAAAGTTTTGTAAAATACAGCAACTGTAAATAATAGGATCTTTGTTTTTAAATTTCATTCTCTAAAACTATGATTAAAACATGTATATTTGTTTTTTGGGCTGTTTTTTTTAACAGATGTGGTGGATGGCTGCCTATAATTTTTTGCACAATATGAAAATAAAGTATGTTTTACAAATGCAAATAGAGCACTGTGTTTTTTATGTTTTTATTAAAGATGTTGTGAGGTAGATTTTTAAAACTGAAATTGATTTATTGATTATTTATTATTATTATTGATTTATTTCCTCCAAGTTTCCAGGACTAAATGTACGGAAGAGGATTAGGGCCACCGAACAAAAAAAAAAAAAAATAATAATAATTCTGACTTTAATCTCAGAATTCTTTTTTTTTTCTTTTTTTTTTTTTTCGGTGGCCCTAATCCTCTTCCGTGTAAACGGGAATTAATGTTTCCGATATTTTTTCTTACCTTGTAACTGAAAACCTTTTCTAAAGATAAAATTTTTGAGCTGAAACAGTTGCCATGTATTTGTTTTACTGAATTGTAGGTGTAGTTTTCACTTGCATGGTTCTCTAGAACTCAAGCTTTCATCAGCCAAAGAGTGGCGCGTTTCATTCATAAGTGTATTAAATGTACTTTGTCCAGAGTATTTAGCCAATTTCTGTTTAACATGAAATCTGAATGAAATTGAGAAGAAGGCCACCCAAGATCTGATTGTTGTCTTTGGAGCGGTATCACTGACCACATTTGTGTCATGGCTCTGCTTTTTGTGGGCACACACAGATCCAAGAGGACGGGATCAACAAGCTATAGCGATCACTTTTCAGAAACCACATACAGTACACAATCTGCCAGCACATGTTTCAGTCAGCGTCTGTTTGAAAGGAGTGGAGGCATAAAGAATCATCTTTATTTTCACTTTCATATGCCAACGTACAGTTTATATTCATCAGTGAACTATATAGTAAAGTCGGCATATGCTGTACATGCTGTTGCTTCATTTACAGCTTACTGAGAACGAGTCGACTTAGACTCTAGTAACCCCTCTTACTCCAGGGCTTTTGACAGAGGCAGATGTTCAGATTCAGTTAAGCCCTGGTTGGACTGGACCCTTGACATGTTGCTGAGAAACAGCTGTGGAATGACTGTTTTACTCCCATTGTCAAAGAAAATAAAGATTTGTATTCCCATGTAAATCCCCAAATAGCTTTGATGAAAAAATTTGAAGATTTTTCCAGTCTTAGATTCCTTCTGTCTGAAATTGTGCTTTTCATTACAGAGTGTTTCAGTCAAGGCAAAAGCTGCGAAATATTGGATTTTTGTTTATGTAATCTTTTGTTTACGTATTTGAATATTGTCTTGTCTTAGCTTATACTGTTTCAACTGTATTAGACGGAGTTTTTCAATGTCTCTTGTATTGTTTCTGAATACAAACATTGCCAAACAAGGCTTGTGTACATAGTTGGAAAGTTACTGAACAACACAACTGTCCAAATGCCAATTAAGACTTAAGAAATATTTAGTCATTATTCTTGACCTTATGAATCAGCATGCAATCATGTATGAAACACTCAGACACCACATGAAACTCAGTAAGCTGGTCTGGTCATTGCAATTTCCAATAAATTGATTTCATCATCAAATCTGACCTTTTAGCTGTGTCTACCTATTTTGAAAAAACTCCTTCTGGACTCTTGTGACTAAAAAAATTGTAATTGCAAGACTGATGAAATCCCTGTTTGTTCATAATGCAGGAATAATACTTTGACACTGGAATGTTTTGTTCAAAGTGTATACTTTTTACTACCACTGAAATTAAGGAATTTTTTTTAAAATAATCCATGATTAGTTGATGGGCAGCACAGTAGAGAAGTTGTTGATGGCGTTGACTCGCACTAAGAAGGAATTAAGCATGGAAAGACCCCTTTGTACAGTTTTTGGTTCTGGAATGATCTAGAGTGGAAAGTCACCCAACATTGAATAAACGGGCCATGTAAACCAGTCACTCCCTTCTGACTACAGAATGGGTTTCAAGCCAGAATAGCAGCTTTCTTGCTTGGATTTCTTCATTCTTCATTGGGACCTACTGCGGTTCACTGGGAGATGGTGAGATCTGAACCATAGTGAAGTTTTCTGATTTTTCAGCTAAGGCGGTTCTGAGGTGAGGAACTGATCCATTCAAATGTCAAATTTGAAAACTTTTTTTCTACTCCCAAACTTTACTCCTGAAACAAGCATAAGGCATTAGACCTCAAGACAAGGTCAAAAACTTTTGATAAAAGTTAGACTTTAATGAACATAGAAAATATCTTGATTGACCATTTGTTATTTATTTTGATAAGCATATTGTTGACTTTTTTTTATCTTGACTGACACTATGAAACCAATTTTAGTTTAAATGGTAATTATGTTGTTTTGAGTTTGCATAAAACATTTATTTCAACCCGAATAGGTTTTGCTAAGACCTTGTGTTGATCTTGGCAGATCCTCCACAGAATTTAGGACTTGAAAACGTTGTGGCGGATTCATGTCTGAAAATACTGATTTATGCTCTCTAAGCCTTGTAGGACAGTCTGAGATGGGCAAATCCTGTTTTTGTCAAACATCTCACAGAGGTACAACAAATAACAAGAAAACTAAAACCTTTCCAAACAGAAACCAATGTCTGTTAAGCTAAATCCAAACTTTGATGCCAAAATTTCTCCATGTTTTTATGTTTTTGTTTTTGAATCACAGTTTAAATATGGCTGATTAGTTGGAAATAATTCCTCAACAGCAGTTTATGATTATATTAGGTTTAATGGGCCTGAGACCATTAAAAAGCTGACTAATGGTCTTCAGGCATATTGATGCTGTTTAGTACAAATTAAAATCCCAAGCAAAGAAGACAGGGAAAAAAATGAGGATTTATAGTCATTTAATCTCACTGTGTTTTACAATAACTTCATTTTCAACACAAACAGTTTTTCTGTGGCTGAAATGGATTTGCATGAAGACTAAATAAATCAAGTATAAATTCTCCTCTGCTGAGCTTTGATGTATCCATTGTTATTGCGGTAGAGCCATGTTTGTGTGCAGTTTGCAAAAGAAATCTACAGCCAAAATCTGGGTCACTTGTAAGACATAAGAAGCAGAATTCAAACAATAAGAAATTGATGGAAAAAAAAATAGAAGAGCATGTTCAGGAAAGACAGGTAAGGCAGTCCAAGTGGAGGAATTTCAGATTTTTTAAATAAAATTGATTATGGTGTAGGACAAACAGAGCAAAGATGTTGCTGATATTAACACAACAGAGTTTTGAGCTGCTAGTAGTTGCTGTAAAAATAGAATGAATAGAATGCATAGATCAAAAAAAGAAAAACTTTTCACAATGCTGTTTGTCTGATGAAAACATTTACAGTACCGTTCACACTTATTTTCATAGTAAGGATTGTTTCTTGATCAAGTTTTGCCAACCAATTTCATCCAGGCAAAGCTTGTGGCACCGAACCAAAGGATCAACAAAGCCAGCCATCCCAAGATGGAAAAGGAAAGTGAGTGTATCTCATGAAGTAGTTGATTATTGTGTTTTCTGGCATCTCTGGCTCCCTTGAACAAAATTTCCATGCCAAAAAGTTGTTGACACTACAGTCTTCCCTTCTGTTGGAACATCTTTTATGTCCAGTTTAAAAAGGTACAGGTGAAAATCCATTTTCTGCTCTAACATAACCACACAAACGACTCCAAGATCAACCAGTATTTGATAGAAAATGTTGCTTCTTTTACAAATGTTATGACTGATGAATGCGTTGTTCCCATTAAGCACAAAATGAGAAATCTTCCTTTGGCAGCTAAAAATCTCTTCAAAGCCACTGAACAGATAATTAAATGAGACAGTCATCCTGTAAATAAGCCAAAGCATTCATGGACGTTTTTATGACAATCCCCAATGAAGTAATACATCCCCATTGATGTTTTAATTTTTTAATTTTGATTGATAACCTGCATATTGTCGTCAGTCTTAGCTCCCCCAGAGTACGTCACAGGCTGGGTTCCTCCTTGGGAATTAGTTTTATTCCTGGCTCATGAGAAAAAATCCAAACAGGGAAAGCACAGGAGTCTTCTTCAGGGAAATGATGAGTAATCTTTGTTGATGGAGTGCTTTCAGCCAAGTGGCACACAGAAACGCTTTCTGACACTGGAAATATAAATGTGTCATATAGCAGTTGAAGGTATGGCGCCACAGAAAGTTTTTCTTTCTTTCTTGAGATGCACTATGCTTTTTGTAAAAGTCGTTTCAAGATCCACATGTTGAATACTTGCAGATTTATTTGATCAAAACTTTACACTGTGGTATGAAACAGTCCTCTTAGTTTAGAAGACTTTCTGTTCTCCATGTTCAAATATATTTAAACTTGTGCTAATGTGAAAAAAGTAACAAAAGGCTGCAAGTGCTGTGGTCTATCGTGATTTTTAACATTAATCCTTACAGAGTGTCACAATAATTTAGCACATTCCTAACACACAACCAACTATTTGAAGGATAAGGGCCGGTTTTGAGGATAAAATTGGCAATTTGGAAAAAGAACTGTTAATTATGTGAACACTAGGGTTGCACTAAAACAATTTGATTGTGAAATTAATCATGAATTTAGCTTTGATGCTGGTTACATTATTCTTGTTCTTCTTTCTTTTCCTTCATCCTATCAATTACTCTTCACTGCTCACAACATATTTTAAACCTTTTCTATGCTTAAAATACATCAATGTTGATTTGACCACCAGATATTGGAGGTTTTACTCTCTAGTAACATATGTATAATGTAAATCAACATCGTCTTGAAATACAATTATGAGGAGATTAAACCGTCTACTTTAAACTCATGAGGTTACTGTGGATTGACTCTGTTTTTTATTGACCACACAGAAATACTCAACCACGGGTAGCGATTCTCCAGTCTCTACTTTTTTTTTTTTTTACACAACATACAACCAGCTAAACTTTTCCACTGAATGCTTTGGGAGTCAGAAATAGCTCTCTTTTGCAAAGCCGCCTCATTAGCCTAGTATTTGTCTGGGGATGAGTTCATAAAATGCTGCACAGCTACATTAACCAGCTGTCAAAAACAAAGTGTAAAGCTGGAGAACCTCGTTATAGATGCTGTAACAAAGGCCTCACTCATAGCCCAGTTTGGGAATCTGTCATCACACGGTGAAGATGACACAAAATCACACGCCAGTAATGGATGGCTGCTTCTTTTGTGCCTTTTCTGTCCTCCGTGATGAACAGATGAGTCCAATAAGTAGCACAAGAGTTGGTCGGCACTTTGTTCCAAGTGGAACAGCAAGAGAAGCGGAAAGTTCAGAAGAAGTAAACAAAGCCTGAGTGCCAGTGGTATTGTCTGTTTAAAAAGCTCTGCCCTCAGACGGCTTGTGTAAGAGCTAAACCAATACTACAGGAACTCTGGAGCCACTGGAGAACATTTGATGTATTAAGGTTACAAGACAAATGTGTACTTCCTTTTCACAACTGCACAGTAAAAAAAAAAAAACAACCCAACACTAATTAATGTAGAAGTATGATTTATTACTGCAGAAGTTTCCTTTGCAGAACTTCATTGGAATATGTCTGCTGTTAGTTCTTACTACTTGCATTTTTGACAAAGCTGTGCACAAATAGGGAATAGTAGGTTTTCTAACTCATTTCCATCTCCTATGTTGAACTTTTCCTCTGAGGAATACTTGATGAACAAAAAACAATAACATTAAAATATGTTTTTGATGGCGTTTTATCAGCAATCCCAAAGCCATGCTGGACAATGTCAAGGAAAAAAAAGAAAAAAAGAAAAGAAAATGCTATCATTCGCTCTTAATATTTTTACATTATGATTTAGTAATTCTGATTGACCTGGTTTGACTTTTGTGGATTTTGCCGTCTTCTGCCAGATGTTATGTGAGCTCTAGTGACAGTGAATGCATATTTGCAAAACAACTCCAGTGTAGTAAACAGATGGGGGAAAAAGAAATAAAAAAAGCTTACTACTAGCTTCTCCCCCTTTTTGAGGGTGGAAAGTAAACATTGAAGAGCTCAAGAGTTTCTGTTTCCAATGACTATGGAACACTCTCTTCAGATTAACTTGACAATTTTTGTTTCTGAGAAAAAGAGATTCCCTGCCCATAACTACTAACCTCAACTTTGTGTGGCAGCCATTTATTATAAAGAACTCAAAACAGTATGCAGTGCAGATGTGAAGCATCAGTCTGACTTGATGAAAGAGAATTAAAACAAATTTTACCTTTTGGTAAAAGCTTTAGAATTACAGTATATTTTCTGAGAAAAAGTAATACATCTAGTATTTGGTGTATTTATTTATCTAATGCTGAAGGGTTTTGACTAGGTGACTCTTAGAAGGAGAGCATACTTTGGAAATATTTCTACTTGATTCCTGTCATGTCTGCAAACATTTACCTCTCCTTTTAGTCTTCAATCATTGAGGGATGGTGTCATTTCCCTTCAGTTTTTGTACGTATAACTTACCATTTTCTTTTAGAGTTTTCTGGTTTAACATAGTTCATTCAGGGGCTGTAACTGTAGGCAGGTGCCATTATTTTTCTTTTCTTCATGTCAGAGACGATTAATTAACACTTGTGTTTTTTTTTGTAATCCTTATCTAATTATGTCACGGTTTTATTATTGTTAGAGTCTATGGTTAGAATGATCTTGCCGTCAAAGTTGTAAGATTGCAAGATTCGCGGTTTCTGCACAACTGGGCAATTTTGATTTAGATTTTGCAGGTTTTGGGGGTGGTTGAATTCAATTTAGAGTTCCTTTTCTTCTTCTCTTTTTTATGGGGGTTGGCATACAACTTTTGGGTACATTACCGCCACCTTCCAGACTAGAGTATGGATCAGATGCTTTTCAATTTTCAGTTAACCTTTTGGAACCATTTTCTACCAATCAATGACTTGTATCCACCATCACTGATTGGCTATTGTCACCTGCAGGGCGTTGACAACGAAGAACTTGTGGACGCCGGAATTATGCTAGTTTTAGTAGCAACTTAGTGAAAGTGCTGCTATAGACCTAGACTTAAAATGCTGAAGTGGGCAAAAATATAAGACTGCTCTCGGAATTTAGCAATTGGTGCTATCAAACTGCGCGACCTTTCTGCGGCTAATGCGCCAATTGAAAGAGCTTCATCTGTGTTCAAAGATGGCCCCAGAAACCGCGTTGGCCTGCCGCTCCTGTCGAGTTTGATGGATATGCGTTCAGGATCAACACGGAATCGACGGACATCAGCAACATTCCGAAATTTGACTCAATCATGTACTGACCACTGACCACAGGGGGTGTTTTAGGTCAGGAGAGGACTAAAGTTGTGCATTCCAGCCTACAGTCTACATTGAAGCCTACAGTCTGCATCAAGGTAAGGAAACGTTGTAGTTATGTAGAAGTAGCTTTTCATATGCGTGTGTGCTCACTGACGGTGAAGAATAGAGTACGTGGCTGTTATGGAGCCTATCTGAAAATATGTTTGGGAAGGCGGGGTGACGTATCGCCTTTACTGGCTCTAACCTTCCTGTGGTTGCTGGTTGTTGGTTTGTAGTTTTTTTTTTTTTTTTTTTTAATGGTGATGTTAAATTTCTGAAATATAGTCATGTTGTGCTTCATGCTTCATATAGCACTATTGAACGGCTTTTTGCGTGTTGTGGCGGTTTTTAAATGACTTTTGGGCTGGAAATGATGATCTGGCATTACTACTTGCCATATTCAGTTATTATTGCTATTAAAGTTTTATATTTTGGATTGATTTTCTCAGGGTAGTTTTGGATTTGTTTGGAAGTTCACTTTGTGTTAATTAATCTTCCTTGCTAAGTTTTCATTCTGCCACAAGTCTTCCGCATCTCCTCTGATTAGTTCGTCTGGTTCATTCGTCATTTTCCACCTCTGTCTCAGTATTTAAGCTCTTGGTTGTCATTGTTTCTTGCTGGATTTTTCCATTACACTGCCTATGCTCTCCATGACCTACTTCTCCTGTGATTTTCCTGAGTCTCAAAGTTCTCCATATTGTTCATTATCAAAGAACTCTTTATTTTTTTTCATGCCACTGTTGGCTTCTACACTTTGGTCCCTCACTAACCACTTCATGGCCAACGATTGCTGTTTCTGTGTTGCCAATTCGAATTCCTAATACCCCAAGACTGCCTTTCCCATGCTTTCAATGTCATCTGCTCTCATGCTGGCACTGACTCCTCCTGCCAAGACAAATGTCAGACTGAGCATCACAGCCCAAGTTCAAGCTGGTGATGGTGGTGAGTTTGTTGTAGTAGGGTCTGGAAACTCCCTCTGAGCTTCTTCTCACACAGTAGGACTGAATGGGGTCTGGGAAAGGTTTGCTTCCCAGATAAGTTGAGTGTTGGTGCCCTCTTCCCTTTAAATGCTTTGGTATGTTTTGCAAAGAAAAGACACATACTTTTAGCTGGATCCATTTCCTCATTAAACTGTTTGTTTATTTGAACACAAGGCCATACTTTGTCGGCCATTGTTAAACACCTAATATTATTTCTATTTTTGGTTCATCCTGGCGTTGTTTTTATGTAGACACATTACATCTAGACAGCTGTGATAAATGTATATTGGCTTTTTCTATGTAATTGTGCAAAAATGTTTTCACTGTATAGGAATGTTTCTCTTTGTGTATCTGGACTTTATTTAACATGGCCTGTTTCTTGTCAAGACGGTCCATTAATTTGTTGTCATAGCATAAAACGCAAACCAGAAATATAGTTTACCGACAATAATAATAAAGAGTTAAAGGATAGTTGTGTTTGTAATAAAACCTATATTTAAAGCTAGGTTTAGTCTCCGCTCAAAAAAGGGAATAGCAAAACCAAACTAAAAACAAGAAAACCTGTCTCTCCACAAACCATAATTCATATTTTGGGAGTGGTGGCTGCAGCTTGACGTCTTAGCAAACCGTCTCAGTTACTCAGTGTGGTGTTTTCCTGTTGTAGGGAGTAACAGAAGATAAAACTGCTGACCAACAGACTATCGTAACAGGCCTGCTGACGCAATACATCTTCAAGTTGACCTGAAAATGCTACTTTAGTTGGGATGCTTTCCTGGAACCAGAGAGCTGCGTTGAATGAGAAACAAGTCTCTAGGTGCTGTCAGTGTGAGGTGTTGTGCAGTTTTTCTCAATGGAAAGAAAGTTGTGGTGTTTTCAGATAATTGTGAGATTTCTGTTTCATGGAGAGCTAAAACACCATTCCTAAATACTTTTTCATTGACAAAGAATGTAATTAATATACTAATACTAATAAACTGCAATAAATATGAAAAAGTCGATGCATTTTATTCCTAAAGCACATTATTTATCAGTGTCTGTCTGTTCCTGACAGTCTTTCTGTTGCTCCCAGCTGTGGTATTTTCCAGGAAAAAGAGTGAGAGTTGCTTTGCGATGACAGCTATGGTGCTTTTCTGGGTTTTTCTGTTCTGATGTGCCCTGACGGAGTCCAATCTATCACCTGCTTTCAGTTTCTTGCGTAACATCAGCAATATAACTGTAACAAGTTCAGCTTGACAGGCAGCTATTTAACATGTTTCTGGTTTTCTTGAAAACTTATGTTTTTTTTTTTTTTTGCAGTGGTCCTCAAAAGCAAATATTTGAATAATAAGCATAACAGACATCCATTAAAGGCATAGGAGTCATGGAGTTGTTGAAGGAGACGCATGGCTGTTTTTACAGTTTGATACAAATGTAAACCTCTTGACGACAAACTTTTAAAATGTATTATTTATTTACTCTCTACACTGTCCTATGGATGCAGTCTGACATGTAGTTCGTCTTCTACTGACACAGTTTTGTCATCAGTCGTGAAACTGGTGCTTGGAGAGATGATTAAAAAGTCCAAACAGGAGAGACAGGTGATTGATGGATTCAAGAGGCTTTTGTAAACGTAGAAGAACTGAATGTGCTGCAGAACCCAGACAGACAATAGCAAAAATTCAAAGCACCGAATAAACTTTTTTTTAAAACAGCCAAAATAACATCACTTGAGACTAGACTGAAAGACAAAGTGTATAGGTGGAAAAAGAGAGGGAGGGAGCGACAAGGTTATGTATACACTGTCCGGATGACAAGACGCAGGTGGAAACAATGAATACTATTACAAGAACTGAAAAGCACAGGTACTAAAATAGGAGAAAAGAAACACTCCTAAAATAAAAGAAGAATTGAAGTAATACAAAGTACAAGAAGAACCAAGCAGAATAAACTGAACACACAGGAACAAAATGATTTGAACACATGCATGTCAGTCAGACGATGTGATATGGACAACAAAAGCCCTGAGGTGCTCCCTGTAGCTTTGAGGCTCTTATGGAAAAATGTCTAATTGACAAAGATTCAAGTTTGTGGAAAGTTTTTTTTTTTTTTTTTCTCTCCACGGTGGAGACTAAGTATCCAATCAGTTTATATACAAGACAGATGCTGCCCTGAGTGCAACTTTACCATCTGCTATGCAGCCTCTGGTAGATCCTACAATCTAATGTTTATGTAGACAATGTTAGATGTGCTAAATATATTGAAGGGACATTTTTTTAATTACAGCTGAGTGTTATGGAAAAACTTGCGCTCTCTGTCAGACACATGTTTCTGTCTTTTTTTTTTTTTTTGGACAGTTTTTGTTCTTCCAAAACACTCTTCATTTTCTTGGTAGGTGTCCAAAACTCACAGTTAGTCATCTAACATTGGCATCTATACGTGTTGAAATAGGGCTGGCCGTCAAAAGTACGCTGTTCATGTGTGCTTAAGGACAATATTATCAGAGGAAAGCTGGGTTCAACTAAAGTTGCTGTATGTCTTTATATTGCATCAGGCAGAAGTTTTAAGTGAGAACAAAAAGGATTCATTCCTGTAAAAATTCTGCTTAGCTGTGACACAAATTGAGATACTGATGCTCCTTTCCTCTCCACAGGATCAGTCATTTTCCATGTGAGTGGTTGGGGAAAAACAAAACCAGTTTGACTTTATGCCTGTTTTCCCATCTGTTTTCCCGTGGAACCCAGCCTGTAACAGGAAATTTACCATTAGCAACCAAATTGAGAAACCGTTTGTCTTCATCTATGAACAATTGTTATGAGGACACAACTGTGCATTTTGGAAGACATCATGCACTGCAAATGAATAATTACTAGCTAATCATTTGGCATTTGTTATGCATCTTTGTGTTTTTCATTCTGCTTGTCTGCAATTGTAAAGCTCAAACAGTGGTTGGGTTGCAGTTTTGTCTTTGCGTTTGTGTACACAGTTGCTGTCCGTCCTTTCACTCTTTGCTGACACTTGTCACACAACTGCAAAGCTTTCTAACGTGCATATGTAATTATGTTGCTCTAAAACACTATAACTACTCTTTATATTGTTTTGATTTTGACCCGAATTCTGCATTGTGGAACTCTTGGAAGGTTACTGAAGAAGAAAATCAACACACACATCTCTGCCTTGTCTCAGCAAACACAGCTGTTTCATCATGCCCACATCACTCCTCTCTGAACTCTCTTGGTCAAACAAACCCAGCAGGTCAGTGCAGTGGTCAGTTTATGTTAAACTCTGCAATCCAAGCACTGATTTGGAGCTCAAAGATTGCTCTGGTTGGCGTTGTTGTCTGTGAACTCTGATGTTGATGTATTTTAATCAAAATTCCCTGCCTGTGAAAATGTCAGCCGAAGTTTACAAGTGTGTAAATTGTGGCTGCAATCATTCTTCACTATAGCCAACTGGAAAATACCCTAATATGATTATTCCACAGAGATGAGTTTACAACTGGCATAAGTCTAAACTAATTGAGTGAAATTTGTGCTCCCATATTCTTCCAATTTAACAGCTGTAAACGTCTGAGTTTATGCAATTGTAATCTTAAATGTTTTAAAATATGAAAGAAGAAGTTCTAAAATTGTTGACCACCAGATGGGGCTGTAGCCTAAAAATGACTTGTCTACTTCAATAGCTTGAAAAGAAGGTCATGCTGACAAAAACCTTTGCGAGGCAAACCAGCACAGACAGAAAACAAACTATTCACACAATTTTTGTTGGGGTGGGGTAACGTTGAGGGGCCTAGCTGACCTTGGACAACCTAAAGATTAACTTGCATTAATCTTTTAAATGCCAGCACGACAAACAGATGTGGCTTGTTGGAATGCATGACCACCATAAAATTTTAGATAAGAAATCTAGTGCACTATACTATAAAACTGAAGTAGGGTCCTTATTGTGTCTTTTACCAGAATAACAATCTAAAAGTTTTAGTCAAATCAAATTTTTAATTACCGGAGGGGGAGTCATTTTGTATGTTTCTTCAAAAGAAAAGCCATACTTCTTCAGTTAATTTTGCTTTAAGAGATGAATCAGCAAGCCTAACCTCTAACGGGAGCCTTGCCAATTTGCACACACGTTGCAATAATGCTATTTAAACCCCAAAAATATCCCTAATAGGATGATGTTTACGTCTTCACTTCATAACAGGTTCGAACTTGTAGTGACATCTCAGCTTTTTTCTGTCTTCATTAGTTGAGTGGTACAACATTTCTTTGACAGTAAAGCACTTTTCACAGTACTCCTAAAATAAACATTTGGTATGTTGTTCTCCTATTCAAGTGTGCCTCGTCTTTTAAAGCTTAAACAGCTCCAGTCCCTGCTCTTTTGCATTACTGCTGAATGATCACAGATCTTATCTGGTCGTATTTTTCTGTCACAATGCAATTTATATGAACTTGAAGAGGCTCATTTTACAAAACCTTTTACTTCTAGAAGAATGACTACAAACTAAAAATGTTAGAGCACTGAGCTCAAACTCTCAAAACATGTATTATGCTAACCATAGATGTTTGTTCCTCTTTAAAATTGACTTTTTTGAGCTTTATAGTATGCTATTATGTTATTCCCTCATCAAAAACATACCCGGATTGTTGCTTTGATTCTTTCATGCACGTTTGACAAATTCTTGAATATCCTGTGGAAGCCATTCAAGGATGCCTAAATGCTTGTTCTCTTCAGCCTATTTCCACAAAGCTCCTCCTTAGAGCTATAGGCTCCAGCCTAGCTCCCTCCTCACAGAGCATCCCTTCCCACTCTGCTCCTCCAGACTAGCGTTAGCAGCAATTAGCAAACATCTGGTGGGACTCCATGTCTGCTGAGCTCATCATGCAAACTACTTCTTCGTACAGCGATCCTAAGAATGGTTATAAACAGTACTATGAAAAGCATTGTTGTGATTATGTGCTGAAGGTGGAATATCAGAGTAGGTGTTTCTTAAAGAGACAGAGGCCCAAATTCAAGGTGTCAAATTTTTTTTATGCTATGCTTGATATATACACTTTTATCACAAAGTGATGCAGTTACTTGATTGTGCTGTAAAATGGCTCTATGTACCATTTTATAGCACAATGGGCTCCTTTTAAAATATGAATCATCAATAAATAGGGGTTAATCTACAGCAATGCAACAAACATTGTATTCTGCCAAGGTGAAAAAAGAACATGGCCGAAAAGTGAAGCTAACATTTTTATAACCTTTACCCAAAGTTATATCATAACTTTTTGAAAAACTAAAGCTGGGGCTTTCTGAGCTTCTCATCAGAATGAGGATCTCAGTTATATGAGGGTAACTTGCAAGAGAGTCACTGTTCTTCTGCGCTGAGAAGAGTAGACTGAGGCTATCGGGCATCAGGATGTCTCATGGGGTTCAGCTTTTGGACGTTGTCCACGCACATTACCCCACTGGGACGAGATGTAGAACTTGCCTGGGGGGGACAACATATTTATCCACTGTGGCCTTGGAGCAGGTTCAGGTTGAATCAGAATGAGCCGGAAAGGTAGAAGTGCATCCTGTTTTCTCTCTTGAAAGTGTTACCTCTGTGAAACAATGTAGAACAAGTGGAAGACAATGGATGTATAAATGGATGGATTTTATTCAGGGTTTAGGTCTGTGATGTCCATTATTTACATTACTTTTTATTGCCATTAATTTCACTCATGGGTACTAGGCTGGCCTTGACCACAGAACATTAGACTCTTTTGCTAGCATTTGGTCTGAAGACTCAGATTTTGGTAAAAACATAAATTCTCAATTTCTGGACCAAGAGAATTATCTTTTAATATAGAGAAGTAGTGTTGTCAGTTTTGTGTGTATAAAGAGGCAGTTAAGGGAGATTAAAAGTAAATTTATTTCCTGGTGTTAATTTATAAAATCAATCTTTTGAAAATGTCAAATAATAGCATTGTAGTGCCCTCTGCTGGACAACACAGTTCAGTTCAGTGACTCCAATATCAGAAATACTCTTTTCCTCTTTTTTTTTTTCTTGATGATATTCTAAATATTATCAATTCAGTTGTTTGATTCCTGCCCGTATTTGAAACTTCACTTTTCAAATTTATTTACAAAAGCAATATATATATTTATAAACATTAGTTAAATAAATGCTAGCAACTTGTTTATTTCTAGGTGTTTTTGTTTCATTATTGAGTTTGTGGTTGAGTCTCTATATGCCTGTTTGTGTTCCTCTGAAGGCCTTGTAGGACTGCACTCGTCCTTCAGTTGAATTGTTGCTGCTTTAGGTGTTTACTTGTAGCGGACATGAGCCTCTGGTTCAGTGTGGGTACATTGGCAGACTCTCCATGTCTGTACACCTCGGTGCCAGTCTGTGTGGGCAGCAAGACGACTGTAAGACCTGACAGAAAAATCATCAGTCACTACTAGTGTGGAGTTCAGTGTTAAGTAACCACAAATTTCAGAAAATACTTATAAAATATAGAGGAAGGCATATTTGTTACGTTGATATTTAAACAGTGAATTTTACTAGACTATTGGACAAAATAAAATCATCAGCTGGTGAAATATTGTTTCCATTTAATTGCTAAGAAATGCCTACTAGTTGAAGCACGGGAGGTCAGAGGTGAAGGCGGCAGGAGTAGGTCTGATGTCATTCTGACGCTCACAGTTCAGGATACTGCCTAAAAGTCATAGGAAACATTCATAACAAATCCAACTATAAATGAAGACCACCATTCATTTAAGAAATTTTAATATTGATTTTATAATTGTAGTACAGTGTTTCTTACCGGCACCCTGCCCTTGGTTTTTTGCCATTCCCTCTCCAAGCAGCATCTCCTGCAGCAGGCTGTCCAGTCTGGCTTCACCGAGCAGCTTTGCCAAATGGAGCGTTTCCACCATCTGCCAGGAAACACTCTGCAGAGCAGGAAGAATCAGCAGAAGTTCTCCTAACCTTCCTCTCTGATCACACGTCGCTTCCTCTAGTAGAACGTGGGCCTGGAGACGCAAATATCGGATCACCTGAGGGTTCTCCAGGCCCGGACAGTCTGCTGGAGAAAATACAAGGATAGTTAAACTTAGGTGTAATAAGAGATTAAAACAAAAAAGAAAAAAGGATTTTCATTAAACTACTTTAAAAGTTGAACTTGCTAAGGTTCACACAAACATGTAATTTGAGAATTCAACTTTGAGAGCTTTTTCTACAGGTCTCCTTAAAATGTCAGACCAGTCAAAATAACATCTTGATCCACTTGGTTCCATTAAATCTCCAAATGTAAATGTTATCTTATCATCTTAGACTGAGAATATCAGAAAGTTTTGAATTAATCCAATTTTATTTTTGTCAAATCTTAAGTGTAAGCTTTTATTCAACAGAATGATTTAAAGTGATAACAGACCCAGTTTGAACTGTCGTAAGATGCTCACATTTAAGACCAACCAAGAAACAAGCAATCTCTTAAAAGATAATGAAACAATCTTAAAGAAGCAGTAATTTGATAGAGCATTTTATTAAAATGTCATGCACAATTTTTAATACCTTCTCAATAATCAACATAAGAACGCTGGATTTTCAGTAACTCTTGTTACATTTGCTGACCATCTTGTGCATGTTTCCACTGGTATTTTGATGAATTAGTTTTGTTGATGATCTGCAAGGTTTTGAAACTTCTCCCTCCATAGATTCTCTACAAGATTTTAGTCAGAACTCTGAAAGGGCCCCACCGAAATCATAATGTTATGTCCATTCAGAAGAAACCCATCAGTGAAATTAAACCTAAAATCTAAACAATCGAATCTAAGCCTAAATCTGCCAGAGCTATGACTGGTTCAGCTGGTACAGAGACTTTGAATTTATTTTCTTTGCTCTGATATAAAACTCTTTTACTCAGACTTTCCAGAGACTGGTATAGATTGTAATTTAAGTAATATTATTATTGTTTCATTATCTGGTCATTAAAACCTCCCCTTTTTTGTATCAATTTATGGAGTAAAATTAATGTTATCTGTGTTAGATGTTTGTGTATTTCATTGACTGTTAAGTGGTAGGCAGATCTCATCTTAATGAACAATCCATTTATTATTTATGAGTCACTATTTCCTGCTAAATTTTCTAATTACCTCTAAAGTGTTCATTGTAGTGTTGCACATAAATAAATCAAAATCCTGAGGAATACACAAAAGTGTCATTTACTTTGACATAAATGGTAAAGATTGTTCAATAGAAAGATCAAAACTATCTCCAGTTGCAAATCAGTGGAATATATTTTATATTTTTAAGCAATCTCAAAGGATTTTCCAAAAGCTTATCAGTAAATCCATCTATATAGTTTAGCATTATCCTGCTGTGAGGTTTATGAATTAAGGTATGATATGTTTAAATCATTGTCACAGACTAACTTTGTCGAACAAAGAGAAATCATTGTGGCAATTCATACGTCGTTCTTTGGGTCTTCACTCTACTTCTACTCCAAGGACCTCAGATCAGCATGTCATTAATCTCAGCAGGCAGCCAAATCTGCCTGAAAGTCAAGAACTTCAACATATCCAAATGTTTTACTCCTAAAATCCAGTTTAGCCACACCACTCAGAAGGATATCTGGGGGAAAATGGCAAGAATATAAATAGACCTAAATTGAAAATGAATTCTGTCCTTGTGATGCGACAGAAAGTTTTTGGTAGATAAATTATAGCACACAGATTTAGAGAGGTATGGGCTGACCTGGGGCAAAGAAAACTATGGCTCTGAGGCAAGCAAACTCTTTGTCTGTAATGTCCAGTTCCCTGAGAGGCTTGACAAGCTCCTCCTGGATTCTGATAGCCACTCTGGACACTTCCAATTCAGCTCCTCTCAGGGGGATCACAAAGTTGTTGCCTGATTAAGAAACAAAACATACATAATTGGAACAATTTCTGCAGAAATGGATGGTGTTCAAACAGTTTATTTTACCTAAAAGAATGACGTCATTATAGGGCAGTGATCGTCTTGCTGCCCCCAGAATTAGATGTTCAGCAGAATGGGTTCGTAGAAGAGTTACCTACAAATGGACATAGATGTAGGTTTCATATTTTAAATGGAAGCTGCTGCAATTTGGTTATTCACGGAACCTATGAGCATCGTTTATTGATTCTGCTTTGTATATATGTAGAGCGTCTTTTAGTATCAAAGCACTTTGAATACATCTCACCCTGTCATCTATGTCAAGGCTGCAAAACTCTGGGATATGTTTGGCCCATTCCACCAGCAGGAGGAGCTGTTGCTTCATTGATTCAAACACATCTCCCACACAGGCTGTTTTCTTGGTGCTGATATCATGACTCTGAGGTGAGAACAGAACTAGAAGCTTAGAACAAAAAGCAACCCTGAATAATGTAACAGTGGTCAAGGGGTCTAACACTTATGCAGGTAAATCAGTTTTCTTTTAAGTATAATTTTATTTTGATCTTTTCAAAACTGGGTTTTAAACAGCAGCATCAAAATCTACTTTCTTGCTTAAGTAGAAAATAAAACCAGACTCCAGATGATGTCAACTTCCTTTAAACTTTTTCTCATTAAAAATACAGTGAAATCCACATAGTTTTTCAATGGAACACATTGTACAATACAATCTTGTAAATTGCCAACTTATACCTAATGAATTGTTCTTATTAAATTAAATCTATTTAAATTTAATTAAGGTTTGCTTGACTCAGTGCCATTTACTTCCATTTATTCCCTACTTGGTTTGAGTAGGAGAACTGTGAAGGCAAGAGATTTAAGGATATAAAAATTGTCAAATCCAGGCTTTATCTTTGGGACCAGCTACCATTTGTAAGTGCTTCAATTCCAAGGGTAAATATGAATTTAGAGTAACCTACATTACAAGTTATCTAATTAAAATGAGCTTTTATTGAGTTGATAGAAATATTTCAGTAATTTCTTTTTTTGTTCTGTCAGTGGGCAAGCAAGCCTGCAGTAAAATCAGTCTAACCTGATCTAAGTGGGAAAAAGTTTGACCTTGAGCTGACTGGTGTTTCTCTTAGCATGTCATGTTACATTGTCATCTTCCTACAGTAGCCCAGAACAGACAATTTCCTCTGCAACCACACCATAAGCTCCTTTCACACATACATCAATAATAATGATAATAAAAGAAAGTGCTCGCTTTATATATAGATTTTTGTTAAAAATGTTGCATTCCTCAGATGATGATTGGTATTTAAGAAAACTGCTTGTCTTCTTCAAAATCAACTCTAAGGGCTTCTAGTTGTTTTTGTTTTTTTCCCCTATGCATTCCTTTTGAATGTTAAAAACGCATATCTGGTTGTTATTACATACTTGAAGGCAAAAGACCTCAATGCCAGACCTCTTGGTACATCAAATGGGCCATGATTAGAAGAGGTCTTTGTGCAATTTTGTCCTTTAGTTCAATTAGGAGTAACTAAATCCAACCCGAGGAGAGTCTGTTTAAAATGTAATCCAAGATTTTTTCATCTTTGACCTTCACCTAAGTTATTCTCAGAAACAGAAAGGGATCATTTAGCAGTCACGAACAGGGAAGTATCAGTATTCATCACAGATAATCTGAGATCCTAAGCAGTGTGTTACCTGTTGCACGCTGTTCTCCGCCTGCAGCAACACGTTGATGGACAGAGTTCCTACTGGTTGTCCCTTGACTCTGTGGGGGTTGATGCAGTCTCTCTCATTCTGAACAGCTGGATATCAAAACAAGGAGAGTTTCTTAAGAAAAGTTCATTAGTTCCTTCATATATAACCTCTGTCTTCTACACCCTTCAAAACCCTGTAAAAGGAGCTTCCTTATTGAACTTTGTCTATCCTCGGGTTACACTATGATGCTGTTGATTCTGGAAAGCAGCTTAAACCACAAAAGTAAAGTTCTTCCTTTTATAAAACTACTCATTTTTGAAGTACTGATTTTCTTTTTTCTTCTAGCAGTTCATATCTTCACTGTTGTGTATTATTACAGCCTGTCAGGTTTGTGTGAGACAGCTGTCTATCTTGTCATTATTTTGAACAAAACGGGTATTACTACTGCCTGTGAACTCAGCCGGCTGCATGGCTTGCAGCAAGAAGGTCATGGGTTCAAATCTAGACCTGGAGTCAAGTTTGCATGTTCTCCCAATGCAGTACTCTGGCCTTTCCCCACTTCAGAAATATGCACTTTGGGTTAACTTTTCTATATTAGGATGAGTGATTGTGTGTGTGCATTGTCGTTTGTAGTGTATGTTTTTATTTTTGCTCTGTGACAGACTGGCAGCATGTCCTCTACTTCTCACCCAATAAGCGCTAAAGGTGGACACCACCCCAAACCTGTCATTGTAAGCCGGTATAAACAATGATGAATAGTAGCTATTCACTTCCAGAAAGTTGATAGAAATTTGTAACTGCAATGTCACTCAGTTGGTATAATTAGCCATTTTCATGTACCGTAGTTTTCGGATTATAAGACGCTAATTTTTTCCTACGCTTTGAACCATGCGGCTTATAGCCCGGTGCGGCTTCTCTGTGGATTTTTCTTCAACCACCAGGGGGCTCTGTAGCAGGAAGTGAATCATTGGAAGTCAAAATTGGAAATCAAAGAAGAAAGTGCTAATTTTCATTTAGAACAAGCACATGCTAGCAGCAGACACGACGGAGAAATGTCTTCAAACTCATATGATGCAGCTTTTAAGTTGAGGGCTATCGATCCGGCAGTACAGGAGGGAAATAGAGCCGCTGCACGTAAACTTGGCATGAACGAAACTATGGTTCAGCGTTGGAGACGCAGGACTGCGTCCTTAATAGCAGATTTAATAGCGTCCTTAACTAAAGCAAGAGCGGCGGAGATACCAGCGGCTTATAGTCCGGAAAATACGGTAATAATAATGAACAGAGAAGATTGGAATAATGTCAAGTGAAAGGCAAAACATCTGATTTGTACAGCCTTCGTAATTTACTCATTGTCCTCTCTGTGTGTGCAGACAGAGTTAATCATATGAGACTAAAATGTACACCAATATACAAATATAAAAATACATGAAGTCTGAATCAAAACCTAAAATTAAAAGTGTGTTGTGACTGTAAAACCTAAAAAGCTCTTCTCATTGCGTCTTTATGCAGTTCATTTGAAGAGGTGAATCTCTTTTGCTTTGAGTTTGTCAATCATTGAGACACAGTCACTGGACTCAAGTGATTTCTAGACTCTTGGGATCAATTGGCTGGACCTCTGTTCAATTATATCAGTCACTTTAAAGGTGGTGAATATACATGCATTTACTTAGTTTTTGTTTTGTTATTATTTTGTAGAATTAGATTTCACTTTGACATTGTTTTTGTCTTGTCAAAGGTCAATTTTGTTGATCACCATTGATTTGTAAAAGAAATAATACAAAAGAAAAGTAAAACACCTAAGGGGAGAATACTTTTTGTAGAAACTGTAAGATATCAAACAGTTATGATTATCCTTCACATAGTAGTGGATAGTGTTTGAATCAAGTTCTGATGTGTAATTGTCTTAAACATGTTGTCTTCAACAGCTAATTACATAAGCTTCTGACAATGAAATTAGAGCATCATCTGCTGCTGTTGACGCAATATCATATTTTTTGATTAATTTTATGTACGGGTCATTATGAACAGCACTCTGGATGGCCTCATACTGATTTCAATAAGTCTACAAAGTCAAACACACAACAACGTCCCGCAGTAGTCATTCATCAGAGGCTTAGAAAACGCATTAATCAAGCTACATGTGAAAGTAAATGAGCTGTTGGTCACCTTTGAGCTTTACTGACATTTTCTATTTAATTCCAAAGGATTTTTTGTGGGTCAGCAGTTAAGTCCAGACTTTGAGCAAACGGTTACAACATGCTCAGAGGTCAAGTATAAAACTCCACTATGGTGGAGACTTGTGCATTGCTTTACCACAGCTGTGCTTCTAGCTTAACTCAGAAGTAATGTTGCAACATGATATGGAAATCAGGCAAATTAGTGAAGTACAGATTTAAATTTTTGCCTCTGGCCTTCACTTCAGAGTGTTGGGAAAACATTATTCCAGGAAAATGCAAACCAAATATTAGTCCATGCTAAGGAATTTTAATTATTCATGTGTGGAGAAAAGACCTTTTCTCTCTGCATATGTGTCAGTCAGTGAAAAATGAGGCTAATGATATGCAATGCACACAAGCACACTTAGAAAAATGAACAATAACATGTTAAAGATCAAAACGTTTTCCTTTTGTTCAGTTGAAACAAACCTTAATTGATTAAAACACATATTTATACAAGGGAGTTATAATAGGAAACAATTATGCAAACTTTTGTAGTTTAATTAAAATGTGCTGTCTGAATACTGGAGGTAATTTGTCTATTTATTAAAAAAAAAAAAAAAAAAAAGAGGTTCTGACCTTCCTTTTTCATTCCAGCCTGGAAACATTTCCGCAGCCTGCAGTAACGACACTGGTTCCTTTTGTCTTTGTCCACAACACATTGCCGGTTGAACCTGAAAATGTACACCATGTTGAAGCAGGTGTACATATTTAAAGTTGTTACAAATGAAGACGACATCATTCTGACTTGTATTGTAATTACAATTCAGTTAATTTATATAGAGGAGATTCATTTCACAAGACACTTTATAATTTAATCAAGGTAACGATGGTGGCATCAATTGGTAAAAAAAAAAAAAAAAAAAAAAAAAAAAAGCAACAAAGTTTGATTTGAGGAAATCAGACAGTTTTCATTGAGCTGTTAACTTCCAATGCTTTCCACTACAGGCAGAAATGTTAATTATTTTACTGGACATAAATATTGTGACAAGGGAAAGGGAAAAAACTCCAATTTTGCAGGAAGAAACATCCAGCAGAACCTGGCTCAGTGTGAGCACCCTTCAACTTTATGATCAGCTGACTTTGACTGTGCTGTACTATAAGTGGGATCACAAATGACCATATCATTTAGATGTTATGATCTTTTCAACTACATTGAAAAAATTCTGGATTTATATAAAAGGGTTAACATTTCACTAAATCGTATAAAATGCCTTGAGATTAAATCTATTTTTGTATTTTTGAGCTAAGCAAATAAACGCTTTTTTTTGTCTGTGTGTATTAGAGCTGAAATGATTCCTCGATTGATTTGAGTACCTCGATTATTAAAATTCCTCGAGGAAAATTTACCTGCCTCGAAGCCTCGTTATATTATGTTTTATTATTTAGCGCACCGTGTTCCGGCAGGAACATTACCTGCGTTGCACAGCGCTCTCACTTCCGCCTCTGAGTTGTTGACGAAAGCTAAGTTTTAGCAGCATAACGTCCCATCTTTAAGTTCGGCCAGGGGGGATTTTATTGATTTATGATAATGCCCGGGTTTTCATCGTTTTGGGGGACCAATAAACATCTTTAAAATTACCGGCGCGATGTCTGGAGTTACGACAACTGAACATTGGGAAGAGACTGCGGGATTATTTATACAGGTGAGCGGATAGACTGAACACGGCGGGCGGCTGAGTAGTTGATGGTCCGTAAGTGTAGCTTTACGGAGGAACCGCACAATAAATTTCAGATCCCGGTCTGAGCAAAAGGTGGCGAAGCGTATCGTACATGGCTGGTAGATGAGTTTCTGAGTGTGACAAGGTGCCGTAAATATCTCGTATTTCTCCCCTATGAGGGGCCGTTTAGGACGAAAGCTATGTTTTGTCTCTCACATACTACTAAAAACTAATACGCACACGAAATATTTAAATTGCACATATATACTATTAAAATGTCATACATATGCAATTTTTCTCTGACACACACACAAAATACTAAAATTGCGCATATACACTACAAATATATCACACGCATACAATTTTTTTTTCTCACACACATACATAAAAGACTAAGATTGCACATAAAATTTAAGAAACTATAGACTCACCTTTTGTATGTGAGAATGATGTCACGGATGAGGCGGGGCATCATTTGGAAATCAGATCGTGCATGCGTTGATACGACAATGACGTCAACTTCAAGTTGGATACTGGAGCTCCACGGTGTTAGCGGCGTTTAGCTCAAGGCTAATCCGATTTATGAACGCTAATTTCGGCTAGCCGTTCTCTCCCGCTCCCTCCACAAGAGCTCGGCGGTTCACTTAGATCTGTACTCTGGCGTTAGAGCCGGCTCTAACTCCGGCGTTAGCTGCTCTAACTCCGGCGTTAGCTGCTCTAACTCCGGCGTTAGCTGCTCTAACTCCGGCGTTAGCTGCTCTAACTCCGGCGTTAGCTGCTCTAACTCCGGCGTTAGCTGCTCTAACTCCGGCGTTAGCTGCTCTAACTCCGGCGTTAGCTGCTCTAACGCCGGCGTTAGCTCCGCTTCGTCCGGCGTTAGCTCCTCTTACTCCGGCGTTAGCCCCGCTTCGTCCGGCGTTGGCTCCGCTTCGTCCGGCGTTAGCTCCTCTTACTCCGGCGTTAGCTCCGCTTCCTCCTCAAGAGCTCGGAGGTTCACTTATGGCTCTGACACCGGGGTAAGGCGTCAGAGCCGGAGTAAGCGGCCTTTAGCTCAAGGTTGATCCGATTTATTAACGCTAATTTCGGCCAGACGTTCTCTACCGCTCCCTCCTCAAGCGCTTGGAGGTTCACTTAGGGCTTATTCCGGTTCTAAGGCCACTTACTGTGGCTCTAACGCCGGAGTAAGCCCTAAGTGAACTGCCGAGTGCTTGAGGAAGGAGCGGTAGAGAACGGCTGGCCGAAATTAACGTTCAAAAGTCGGATTAACTAAAGCAGCTAACAGCGTGTAGTTCCAATATCCAACTTGAAGCTAACGTCACTGTGGTATCAACGCATTCGCGATCTGATCTCCAAATGATGCCCCGCCTCTTCCGTGACAACTCTCACATACAAAAGGTGAGTCTGTATTTTATTAGTTCATATGTACTATCTTAGTCTTTTATGTATGCATGTGAGAAAAAAAATTGTATGCATGTGTGATATTTTATTAGTGTGTATGTGCAATTTTAATATTTTGTGTATGCGTGTGACAAAAATTGTATATGTGTGTGACATTTAAATAGTATAGATGTGCAATTTTAATATTTTGTGTGTGTATTAGTTTTTAGTAGTGATAGATTTTGTCGTAAACGCCCCCTCATGCTGTCCCCCGGACTTACGTTCGTCCGTCCCCTGGTCTGTTTCCTCCCCTCCTCCCATTCATTCGTTCATTCACCTCTAATCTATCCTCCGCTTGAGGCGACATTTCCTGTATTCTCAAACAGGTATGGGGCAAGGTGAGAGTTCATCTATTAAACTCACTGAAGATGAAAACATAAACTAGAAATTGGAGTATAGACATTTTTTATAAGCATATTTGTGAGCCTGCCTCTTTATTATTAAATTGAATATAATTTCAGATTTTTGTGTAACTTTTCTTCAGGCTAACTCAGAAAGTGAGCTATTATTGTTACAGGTTAATTTTCTAAACTACAAAAAAGTAGCTAGTAGAGAAGCTCATATATGAAAAATTGGACTGATATTGATATCCGATAGTAACACCGGTGTGATGCCACATTTACCAATATTTTATCTTATCAAATTTTTTATGTGATTACTCAATTAATCGTAAGAATAATCAATAGATTACTCGATTACTAAAATATTCGTTTACAACAGCCCTAGTGTGTATGTACACGTGTACATATATTTACATGTATGTTTGAGCCATCCCTATACATGGATGGCTCAAACATAGTGTCGCTCATCTCCCATTTCTCAAAGTCTTATATAAAAACAGCTTTGTTCATGAGTATGCGTTTATTTGGTTTTATGGGTTTATATTTTCAATTATCAATTTCTCTAGGGTTCATGTATGCCTCTGTTCTTTCAGGGCTACTTATGTAATCAGCTCCTTTAAAAATATGGAGACCGCTTGGATGTTGTACAATGACACTTTAGTTTTTACTTTTAAAGTCTCCAACACTGACTCCAGTGACATCAGCTTTGACACTTCATTAAGCGTAACTGGTTTCCTCCTGGAGCCACTAAAGCCTTTATGAAACTTTTATAGCATATGAAGTTGGGCTCCTCGACACCTCTCGTCAGTTTAACATGGTGTCATACTGGATATTCTGGGTTTTCTGTGCCAAAGCAAACATTTTGGTATGATGAAACTTACCTGCAGTTGTATGTTTGGTTGCTGCGAATGCTCCTCCTGAAGAATCCCTTGCAGCCATCGCAGCTAGACGCACCGTAGTGTTTACCCGTGGCTCTGTCTGCACATATGAAGCAATGACTCCCACCACCATAGGTCTGAGAAGCCGACAACATGGATACTGACTCTGGTCCATCTGCAGTTTATAAGATAGCCGAGAAAAACAAGCCCAGGCTAATGATTGAGCTACTTGTAGTAAATATACCTAAGGGAGAAAAAAAACAACAACAACTTTGCTCCAACCTCCTGAGAACATCAGCTGTGTTAAAACCAAACAGACTCCAGGATGGAGATTAAATCTCTTGATCCCTCTCATCAGTTAGGACACATTAATTCTAATCTCCCCTATGTGGAAACCAACACCTGTATGCAGTGGTACGACGTCAGAACACCAGAATCATCTGGTCGTTGTTTTATCGTCCAGTTTGGTTGAGTGTGATGACATTAAAAGCAGGGTTATACAGTTTGAAGACTTATCACTGCTTTGAGTGTGAATGCCAAGAGCCCTCTGAGGAGCTCTGCCAGTTATTACTCAGGAGGAGAAGGAAACTCCCCATTTAATTAAAACGGCTAGAGGTCAACGTGAAGCAAAGTCCAGCACTCTCCTTTGGCTAATTTTACTACGGGCAGGCAGACCTCCCTTCCATGTTGCTCTAAAGCGCACGCTGCCAGTGTTTGACTGCTGCTGTGGAGACTGTACAGACCCCAGGCAATAATGTCTGCAAATTGCACACTTCGTTTAAGCAGATGAGGCAGCTGGGGATTACGATTTAACAAGGAAAAGGCTTTCTGTGGTCAAAGATCAGTTAGATTGAATTAAGAGATTAGAATACGTTCGCCTCGCAGTTATATGGATTTGAAGAGCAGCCTGGTGATAAAAGCGCTCCACTTAAGACAGAAGAGAAAGAGCCTGATTCAGCTCCGCAGAGGCTTAATTGGAAGAAGGATTTTCAGATTGTTGAAGATTTATGAAATATAAACTAATATTGACTTGAAATGACGTGTTGATGTGTAATGTATTCTGCTTTGCAAAACATTCTGTGCGCTTCTCTGTGAAAACTCCATGAAAACCAAAGAAACACAACAAACTGGCCACGTCGGATGAAATGTAATGCTGAATGCAGTAGTGAAGAAAACAACATGTCACACTGAACCCACCATCCACACCGAGAAACATGGTGTTGGCAGCATCCACTGGCGGAAATACTTTTCAACAGCAGGACAGAGAAACTGCTTTGAGATGCTAGGGCGATAAACGTGGCAGTATTTGAAGAGAACCTGTGAAATGTTTGATAAATGCTTTAAACATGCATCCAAAGCTACAGTGGGATAGACTGAATCATATTCACGTGTTAAAATAACCCAAAGACCAGGCACAAATTCAAAGGAGAATATCTGAAAAGATTTGAAAATTAACTTCTCGGTCATCTATTTTGCAAAGGTGTATTGGCAAAATGTGCATTTTCTAGTTGTGCAAAGCTGGTACAGTCCTGCCTGTAGACAGTTTCATCAGTACTTGCATCAAAGTGAGGCTCTACAAAGTTTTGACTCGGGAGTCTTAAATCTGGATGCACCCCACACCTGCAGCATTTTTTTTTTGAACAATGTATTCTTTTCACCTTGAATTTGTAGTCATAAATTACATTGCATTGGCTTGTAATACAAAATGCATTGTTTGTGGCTGTAATGTGAGGAAAATTTGAAAAAAAAACCCCAAAACTTGTTAGAATATTTTGTCGCCAACTGATTTGTAAGAAGACTGCATATTTCGAGCAAGAGCACAAACTAAATTTGACCTGTGAGCAGAAATGTTTTAGGCCCGATTGCCTATTTCAGCGAAGAAGATTGATAGTAAACATGGTTATGTGTAGAAACTCAGAAAGCTTACACTTTTGTTTAGTTAAAACCAAATGATCATACCTGTTGCATTTCCTGGTAGTGGAATCAGCAGGGGACTGTTAAAGCCTTCAGTGGCTGCTGCAAGAATGATTGTCCCAGGAAGCTTCATGGTTCAGATGGTTTGATGGGTTTCAAGCCTGATCTGCAAAACTCGACCAGTGTCAGTGAGGTTATTCTCTCAGTTCAGTGCCTCTTTCTCACAAGCCTTAATCATCAGTTCAGGCTCTTTCCTTTATTTTTTAAAAAATCTTCTGAGGGAGCATCTAGTCCTATAGCCCGACTCCAAATGTTCTTTTTGTGACGTGAGAAGCTTCCTCTGCGATGTCCCACTTTCATTGACCTTAGTGCTGAAATTTGGTCCACCGTTTGTTTAGTTTTTTCACATCAGTTACACAAATAAAGGGGAAAGTTCGAAGACAGATAAGAGTTTCCATGAGGACAACGAGCAGATAAACATATGCGACAAAGACCTGTCGGTGGTATGAGGCAACTCGACGATACTTGGTCTTCTTTTAGGTGTTGTTTTGTATTGTAGGATTTTAAAACGTCAATAAAGTCAAACAAGCATCCAAAGGTTGCCTGCTGGGATATTTTCTTTTATTGAATTTTAGCTGAAAATCGTACTGGGATTCTCTTAGCTTGAGTGATCAATATCACACTCGGGAGGTTTTTTTTGCACAAACAAACAAATACGGCATTAGACTGTTGAGAAGAGCGTTTGTGATGTCTGATTAACCTTTTTGTTTTATCTCTGAGGAATGACAAAATGCCTCCTTGCAGGGGGTGCATGTGACATTTGTTTAAAGTGGATACCTTTTTCTTTTTCTTCTACTGATAAAGGTATTTTAGCTCCATGATAGTGAAAAGCTTTTGTTAATCTTGACTCAAGCATATCTTTGCTAGAATTGATCAACACAGAAGTCTCTGGCTGCTGTGATTCAAGTAATTCGTCTGTTTTCCTGAAATTTGTGATGCATGATTACAACTACAAACATACATTAAATTACAGGCTAAGACAGCTGTATACAATGCAGCTGTAGTTATTTCTTCCTCTGTGTGTGATGGGAGGGATCTTTATGGCATTTAAAAACTGGCTATAAAAAACAATTCCTTAATTGTATGAATACAGTCAAATGATTTTCATTCAGCTTCAGCAAGAAATTAACAAATTTAAAAAAATGAAAAGCTTAGCATAATCCCAAATTCAGCATCAATAAAAATATGATTATCTATATAACGAAAAGCAAATAAAGACAAGAAAGTTTAACAGACGGATTTCTTTTTTTAATCCCCCCCCCACACAAATTATAACAAATTATACATCACTCCACATATGAGCTTCCCAAGTGATGAAATCCATCATACTTTAGTATAATAGGATTTCCTGGGTGAGTGGTACTCTTTCCTTCAATGTCATGCTAGGCCGCAGGTCAGACCTCCCCTGGCAGTGGCTCAGGCAGTCGAGCTTTATTTAGGTGATTGATAGATCGTAAAAGCCACCAAGTCATAAGAGCGCTGCAAAATGGGAGCCTCTGGTCTGTGAGGTTCTATCAACGAAGAAATAAAGTGACCCATGAATACTGATTGTCTAGCTTTTAGCATCCAAAACACACCAGACAAAAGATGTGCGTCATATTGCGATATCTGCAGTCTGAGTTTAAACCATAGATATTTTCAGCTCCTGCAGACTGAATGTCTAGGTTGTTTTAACTCAGTTCAACACTCATCACTTAAAACAAAAAGTGCATGAGTTTCATCCAGTTTCTAATTCTCTAAATTCATTTTCCTGAAAGCAAGAAATAAGTCTAACTTTGTCCGCTAGGGGGAGACATAGTACACTTTATGCATCCAAACTTGTCTGTTTTACAACTATTTTTTTGATTTGATCTGAAGAATTTAGGGTTTATTATCTCTACACACAGCAAAGGTAAAATTATTTATACCCACGGTTGATTGAGATTTGACTCCTCTTTTGATTTGATCAACATGTTTCTCCTGACAGGAAGTAGTGTTTTAAATCTGCCCAAGTTTCCTATCTTCTTATTGACAGTAACTTGAAGCTCCTCTGATTGATTATAAAACAATTTAACATCAACAGTGTGTTTATCCTTTTTAAAAGAAAGTAAAACGGAGAAAAATGAAATTAGTTTATTTCCAAAGAAGCAGATTACATATATAAATGATGCACAAACTTAATCAAAATAAAATAACCATCTCCTAAGAAATTGCAGATAGAAGTTGACAGATTAAAATTGACAAACATGTACAGAAACCAAAAGTCATTAGAAGAAAAACTTTACAGTAAAATGAGGCAAAAATTCTCATCAACTTTCATAAAAATCTAATGGGTCTATTGAGCTGATAAATGATGAAGCAGGAAAATCCCCGAATTTTATTCCAACTTCCCAACGTTTTTATATAAAAGAAAACTAACAAAAACCTTTTAGAAAAAACATTTCGAGGTCCTGACCTCTGTCCTTGTGGAAAGCGTATTCACCATCACTAATGTTGATTCCTTGCCAGAAGCTCCACAATTTGGTCAATTATGCAAACAAACTGATAAAATGTCCAACCAGAATTTTGCAAACAGGCTGTATAATGTCTATGTTCATGGGGCAACCTGTCCAAGGACATTAATAGTGTAAGAGTGTTTATGACTTTGTCAGTATAATGTAGATCCTTTTCGTTTTAATGTCAACAAATCCAGACTAAATTCGAAAATATTCAAAAGTGTTTTCCTTCATAAGCCCTTATTACATTGTTATACATTTAACTCATGTAACTTGGAAACCAAAATTTTAAAGTGCCTATGTCTTTTCCAGTTTGCCCCTCGCAGACCTTAAATGGCTGACATAAATTTTGTCCTTGTTACTCTGTGACTTGGATTTTACATTGATGCTAAGAGTTCAAGGCTCTCAGCCAAAAAAATAGAACATCAAAGTTGGGCAGAAGACGGGAACAAAACATGCATTAATGAGGAAACAGAACAGGGTAACGTTATGAAAATGTTGCAATAGATGGCAAATTGATGTAAGAAAGGATCCAAAATGCATAAGGCATCATTGATTTCTTGCAAAGAGCCAAAATACCCAATTACCCACACATGCACACACAAGTCCTTGGACTGTAAGAGAAAACTAATAGGGAAACAAGAAAGAAAGAAAAAAAAAGAAGCCCACATGTTAACTTTACGCAAATAGTCTTGGCTAAAATTGAAACAATGACTCTTAGCTGTAAGGTGACCAACACACCCACAATTTCAAGATGAACAACTGATTAAGGGAAAAGACAGATTGGAGGAATGCGATTAATTAACAACAAGAAAACTGAACTAGACACAAAGAAACTACAAACCAATAGGAAAATAATTAACTCTGATCTAAGGGAAATGATACCAAATGCACAAAGAACAGAAATCAAAAATATAAAACTCGTATGGCAATAACCAACAACTTATATGACAATAACAATAACTAGAGATAATTATAATCAATAGAAACAAAAGAAACCAAAACAAACATGTTGATCATAACTGATGAGGATTTTGAAGTCTTTGTGGAGTGTTCAAAATTTATTTGATCTTTAGATGGTCTGACTTCACTGGGCTGTCCACGCTTTTGCAAAGATTCATAACTGTCTTCAATATTCCACAAATAAATTATCTTCCCATCTGTAAAAAAGATGGACTTAAATTTTTTTGTAAACAGGCCTATAATCCTTTGTAGTCTCTGTAGACTTTACTATTGCTTCTTTCTTTCTGGGATTGTGCTAACGCTACATGCTACAGAAAAGGAAAATTCCCTAACTGCTTTAAAATGACTCAGGCTCATTTGATGACGATAAAAACGTTGTTTAATTAGCAGCACCAAGTTGCTACTTTCCTTTTTGAATCATGTTAACATCAAGGGAGTATTACTTTTTCATGGTAATTTGATGATGACACTGTAGGGTCTGTTGACACTTAACGTTAGACTGAAAAAATGTGAGAATCTGGAAAAGCCTAAATCTTTTGAAGCAAAATTGAACTGATAGCCTGATAGGCTCTTCTTTAGCTTTACATTAACTATGTGCGCCAACATCCATCACAATATCATATTTTTCTTTCTGCTCATTCTGAATGATTAGGATTACTTACAAAAGATATAGTTCATGCATTTGTTTTTCATTTTAAACATCTGCAATTCTAGTTGCATAAAGTTTTACTTGAACACATTAAACTGTCTCTAGCTGGAGATATATGTGGAGCTTGCGTGCAAAATGTAAGATGCTGTATATCAAATGTCTGCTGAGGTGATTCCTGGGAACTATAAGCTGTATTTTGGACTTTTTAGTCAAGTTGGATGACACATTAACTGAATGCATACTCGATCATTAAAATATTAAACAGACAGTATAGCAAAAGGTCAGATAAATGTCTGGGATTTTGATCCGGTCAGTTACACAGGAGCAGAAGTTATGGCAAGTCAGTAGTGGCTGTTATGGTGCTAATGAAATTCCCAACAATTGCACTATAGGACAACAATGAAATGGTAATCAAGACAGAAATTTAGTGGGTTTGAGTCCCGGAATGCACCAGGACGATATGCAGTTAGTTCCTGGAGAATGAAAGCATTGATACCATTGACCGATCCTCCATTCTTACCTGCTGGAACATTTCGTTTCCATCCAATGCCATCAGACGCCTCAGACTGTCCTGAAGCTCAGTGATGTCCTGTTTAGAACAAAAGAGGAAATCCCTCAGGACAATCTCTTGTCTCATTAGGAACGTAATACGTCAGGATTGTCGAACATACAAGGCCCACGACTGAATACTATTTTTAATTTGCTGTGATTACATTTTGGTTAAAAGTACTTGCCTACTGGATACATTTTCACTTTGGTTTGTGGTTTGCAAAGTGGAGTAGATTACTTCACCAACTTCAAAATTCTTGTTTCCTTTCAGCATCCCCTCTGGCAACTTTGCCACAACATATTTTTATGGAACCTGCAGTCTACTCACTTATGGTGAACAAAAGGGAGGAAGGAAGTTCACTATTTCCCTGCCTCTTGAATTGTGAGAAGGTAGACGCATAATTCATTAATGTTTTAATTGAATGAAGTGATGAGAGGAGACATGGGTGTGTAATTAATTTTAATTAATTGTAATTATTACTGAGTGCAATTAATCAATGCGTTTTGCTGAAACACTTTTTTTCTGCAGATTGGGGAGCATCTTTCACATTTATTAAACATCTTACATTGCCTAATCACCAATGACCACTTTTAAGTGGCTCTTCAGTGACCACTAAAAACTTGCCTCAAACTAAGTAGTTCCTCATGCTTATATAATCTTGGGCAGACTCTTATAATGCAGTACAAAGAGTAAGATAATTGCTCCTTGATTCAGTCTTGCATCTAAGTAAGGACCTCTATAAAATGAACTGGGGTTCAGACTGTTTTTGTACTTCCCAAAACATTCCTGTTTTTTGCCAAATGGAGGAGATTGCTGCCATTGGAATCGACCTTTACCAGCTAAGGAATGAGAATATTTTGTAAATATTTGCAATAGTTCTGGACTTAGCTGTACATATGTTTTATGGTACCAGTTATGCCAGTGCTTAGCATTTGGGCAGTGGTAACAGTAGACCAGTCAGTTAAATCACATACATTTTGGTATCCGTGCTCCAGGCTCATCCCACTATGGTCATAATGCTCATGGTGAACACATCTCTACCCCCTTTGAACATTTCTTCCACATGTAAGGAATTAAGGAGAGGGTCTCTGACCTCGGAGCCCAAGGGACATGCTGAAGTGGTGGAGGGGCTGGAAAACATGAAGCAGAAGCTGGAAAGAGCAGCAGGTAAATCACATGTGAAGCAGCAGCACATCTTGAGTTGACTACTTGAACTAGCTCACAGACGTCACCTCTTTTGATTATATTTAAAGCACATTTTCATTTTATGCCCAGCTGCTCTTTGTAACTACGCTTCATCAAATCACTGGCAATAAACATAAAACTAGTCTGTTTTTACCTTGTTGGAAAAAGTAGAAGTCGGAGTTAAATCAATAGATTATCTTGAATTCAAGTCCATCCTTCTGTATGCTGCCTTGCTGGATCAATCAATCAAGTTTATTTGTATAGTACATTTCAGCAACAAGGCAGTTCAAAGTGCTTTACATCATAAAAACATCATATAGTTGCCCAAAACATTACATTTTGTCAAGTGGCATCATCAAATTCATCAATACATATCAAATGTGTTGGTCGATGTTCCACTGATTATGGGTCCAAAGAATCAATATTACAAACTGTCATAACCGTAAGGGGAATATAACTGGTTAATGTTTCTTTGTATGGAGTTTCTGCACCATGGTTTTCTTGATTTTCGCTGCTGAGGTCCACTTAAATCACCAGTAGCGTTCGATTTACAAGGAGGGGGGCCCAAGGAGTAAAACCAATTTTGGTACCCACACAAATTTCTTTGGAGGATACAAATTTATATCGATTTATTGTTGAATTCGTAACTTCCAGTTTTCTTTCATCACCCATACAGTAAATGAATAAAAAAGGATGAAATTCAATATATTACCTAACTGACCTATTTGTGGAAATACATTCCTTGCCCTGGTAAAACGTGTTCTTTCTACACACACATCTACAAGTTATTTTAAATTGTAAACATTTTCATTTAAATCGGTTTAAATTTTTGGCCAATGTATTACTAATGCTCACTCTCTATAAACAAATCTAGACCTAAGTAGAGCTTTAGGTTTTTGGAGGCCCTGATAATTTATGGCCCCTAACTATGCATATCCCTTTGGCTGACTCTATTAATTAGGTAAGTTAAGATGTAGGTGGAGTTGACTGCTGGAATAAACGATTTTTAACTCCTCGAGAAAATATGAATGTGGAAAAATGCTTTAGGTTTTAGTTTACGACCTTATTGTTGTTTCTGACTTTAAATGCTCAGTTACGACTTTTGGATGGGTAAACCGTGGAGAAATCTAGATAATTTTTTCCTGCTTGATGCATTTTTAATGTGTGGATCCGCGCACAGCTGCCAACAAAAGGAAAACAGAGCACTGTGAAGAATGATTTAAAAAACGTTCTTTTTCCATGCTCTTTTGTGAGCCAGTCTTATAATTAAATCCACTTGTTCCCAAACCTGTGCTTAATGTTTCCCATTAGTCACATTTGAGGGATTACAGACTGCACCAATGAAAGTCAAAGATTAAATGGAAAATGCAGATGTGTGAACAGCGGGGCTTGTTTTACAGCTATCACAGCTTTTTAGCAATTCCCAAAAACTTAACTCGCACTGACAAGGTTCCCAAAGTCCACTTATAAATTAAAAAGACATTCTTCTGAAAAGGAAGAAAATCTGGAAAGAGTTTATTGGTTAGTTTCTTCTTGGAAGTTGTGAGATTTCTCAGAAAATAACAGTATATCTATTTTAAACATATACCCCACCCCAAAGCCAGTGGTGATTAGAGTCATACGTGGTTCTGTATTATTTTTTTCATACTAATGAAAAACGTCATGAATTTCTCCAGGCTCAAACGACAGGTAAACAAAAGTACACTTTTTATAGGGCTTCATCTTGATCATGTCGGTCGTGGATATCCACCTTGCACTGTGATTTCCTCATCTGGGTAGGAAACTAATTTCATGTGGTAAACAAATACTAATAACCTTGGTTTATTGTCCTTCACTGTGTGTCGTGAATCTATATAGATATCTATCTGAGGTTAGCTTTTCTGTCTATCACATGTCAATGTTTCTTCTTAGTGTTTTCGAAAAAAAGGGAAAAGGGCCGCTGTTACCCTATTGAGGCAGGGGCGGTTCGTGGAGAACGGCCATTTTGGGCAAGCTAGTGGTTCTTGTCACCAGAAATTGCAACAATATTTTTTGGGAGAATAACAAAAATCTCACAAATATATTACACAAATCCTAACTCTTATGAAAAAAACTGTCATATGCGAATATGTGTGATATTCACCCTAAGTCTCATTAATCTTTATGATGACGTTTGTCTCAATCTAAGATTGTCTTTATGCCAAAAAAAAAAAAAAAAAATCAAAACCAAAGATTTCCAAATTCTCAAGACATGTTTAACAGTTCCCGTTTAGACAATAATTGTCTACTTCTATGTGTAATTTAGATTTTATTTGTATTTTAAACAATTCAGCTCACCATCATAAATTCTACTCTGTATCATAGGTTGCTTAAGAAAAATGTGAGACCATCTGTAAAAGAAATTGAGCCGTAGCAGAACTGGATCCTGCAACTTGACAATGATCCAAAACATACCAGTAAATTCACCAAGGACTGGCTGAGAACTGAGAAATAGAATATCATAGGGTCAAAGCCTAGATCTTAATCTCAATGAGATGCTTCAGGGTGGCTTGAAACCAGCTGTACATGTAATACACCTTCAGAGCTGGTAGTGAGGAGTGGGGAATAAAACTTACTTCAGAACGATGTCAGAGACTCGTAGATGGATACAAGAAGCTTCTGACTGAAGTTATTCCAGTCAAAGGACATAACATAGCTATCAGGGGGCATGGGATCCTAGCCTTTTTCTCAGGTAAATTCATTTCTTCCTCAGAGATGGGGAAAAAAATATTAGCTTTTCTTTTGAAGGAATTAAACATCCTTTTTTTTCTTGACTGCATCTAGAGATAACGATGGAGGCAGAGCAACATTTATCCATGAAACCACTGTGGGTTTCTTAGAGACACTACATAATACAAAAAAGAAAACTGCATGCATGAAATCATGGCTCTTCCATTACAGATCCACCCTTGCAGCCGTTTTTTGTGCCCCAAGAGGAAGAGGAAAATGAAGAAAGACAAAATTTCAAAACAAGTTTAAACCTGTCAAGTTTCTGGCGTTATAGAAAAAGCTGAACTTTAAATGTTAGAAACAGAAAGCACATCTTGTTTCCATTGACTTTAAAAAAGCTGAAAGATCAAACTACATGAGACAAATGGGGTTCTGTGCTGATGAGATCTCCACACAGTTAACAACAGAGCCAAGTGACTTGTTCTTAACCGTGTCAAGACGGCGCCACACACAATATTGAGGTTATTATTACATGGACTTATCCAGCAAACGTATACATGTATATACTTATATAATATCAAAATATTGTGTTTGTCAGTCCCTCAGAAGACCAAAAAATTCCTAAACCTACCTGAACTGAAGAGGTGAATATAACTGGGCAGATGAAACCAAGATTTGGAACCAATTATAATCAATCAGGAGAGCCTGAATGGATCACCGTGACAGCTGCAGTTACAGCCATACAAATCGGGTAATATCTCTTAAACATTACGCAGCTAGAATAGACAACTGTATATTTCATTACCCTTGTTTTAGTTTCTATAAATGCTGGATTTGACTTACAAGTAAGACTATTTTTGGTTAAAAATTAATTTACAAATCATATAATACTGTGTCCTAAAGTAAGTGCACATATTTTAGTTTACATGTTACGTGTGTTTGGCTTGATTTAATCTTGTTTTCTGAGCTACCAGCTGCTCCAGTCCTTTGGCTGAACAAAGAAGTGAAAAAGGGGTGGAGCAGGCATACAGGGGACCTACAAATCGGGTCTCACTACATCTTAGAATCATGGCGAGAAAATGGGATTTGCTTATTGGTTTCAGTTAGAGTTTTGTTTTTTCTTACGTATTTAAGTTTCCCCTTTGGCTCATTTTGGAAGGTTAGTTTGTTTGAGTTACTCAAACAAAGTGACTCATATTTTATACCCCAATATATTGATTTTGTATAATTTATCCAAGTTTTTCTTTGGTTTTTAACCTGTTGCTAGCTGTCATTTGTTGCTTAGTCACACATGGGTAACTTTTGCAGAACTGGATCGAATTTTTTCCCCATGTAGTCTTCACTTCCATCTTTTCTGACTTTAGAACTCGAACAATGGTTCTGTTTGCTAAAGGGCACTTTACCACACTTTTGAAAAGAAAATTCCCAAGAGATTTTCTGCATAACTCCAAGGAAACTTGATTCATGCACCGTTTTACATAAATACAGCCTAGTTTAATGCAGCGCAGGATGCAAACCAAATAAGAAGACATCTGACGCAACTATGTCTTGAAAGTTTGATTAGTTCTTCCTGACCCAGTTGGCCAATTCTAAGGTTAGGTCTAAGTCTGAACTCTGTTCCTGTGCAGAAGATGTCTCAACTCATTGAGCGTCGTCAATCAAAAGTAGACGACGCCAAATAGAAGGGGGTTCTGTTATTTTATAAACACATCATATTTGAATGACAAAGAGACTTCTCAAAGTCACCAAAATGTCAACAAGCTAAACATTTTAATATAATGGCAATAAAATACCATGATAGGGCCATTTTTAAATATTGGTAATTTTCTCAAGCTTTTAATCGTCTTAACTAATGAAAAACCGAACACCATTACTAAAACTTATAGATAATCATGGATTTCTTGATAATCATTGATTCCCTAAATTAGCATTTATAGAAGTGCATAAAAAAAGTTTGTCGGTCTCTCTTTTTTAAAGGAATTTTCACAGTTGCTATCTGGCTTTCAGACAAACAACTTGATCATATTAGCTGAGCAAGATCATAAGAAGTGCTAAAATATTCTTTCAAATGACAAATTTGATTCATTTAAGAATATTTGAGCGAAAATCACTTGCCTTGATGATTTATTCTTTGCATAACTGCATAGTGTTCAGCAATCAGGTTTCTTCTAGGGTCCATGTTTTGGGCCCTGCATGCTTCTGTGTATGTTGAGTGTAATTGAAGGAGATGGGACATGATACAAAGAAAATCTAAGAAACAGACCATTTTTGATAAGCTACAGAAAACTCTGCAACAACAACAGCTTTGGGGATTCTTGAAAAGTCATTACCTGCTGACACAATCAGTCTTCAGTTTTGGACTCAGTGGTGCAGGCTTTTTCCTGAAAAATGATGCTGAATCTCAATGACTCATAATAATGTGTGCCACAGATTAACTGGTCTGGTGGCTCTGAACGTCTTTACAATAATAATTACAGAAAATTAGGTCCAGTTTTATGAGATGGTGGATTTTTACATTTTCAGTCTAAAATATCTGAGGCACTCATCTATTTTAGTTCTGAAGAAACGCTTTATTAAGAACATATTCAAAAGTTTTAGGTTATCAACAGGACATATGCTTAACAACTAAAGTTTAAGGTTATTCTCTATTTATACTGATCTAAACTGCAGCATATTGTGGAAACAGAAAAAAGCCTTTATTGTGGTGCTGCAGAGGTCCTGACAGCTCATCTCTTAAAAGGTATTTAAAGTTATGATGAGCGTTAGCCTTTTTATGGAACAGATATATTTTGGAAAGAGTTTCTGATACATAAAAAAATAAATAACTAAGTTGACCGAATGTTGAGGATTCACATTTTTGACAGGGGGACAGGAACAAGAAAAACTTTTCAACCAAAGTGGGGTTGGAATAGTATTTGTATGTTTAATTTCTCTGCTAATTGCAGGATTATTTGATGGATTAGGCAAAATAATTAAGAGCTGCAGCCCTAAAAATATGCTTCTCATACTTTTGACATCCCCGGCCACCAGGTGCTGGCATAAAAGCTGTTTTGACTAGACCAATGGTTATAGGAGGACATTTTAAAGAGGACTGTACAAAAGCTGTTAAAGTACATTAAGTCCAGGTCTGTTGAAGGCAGGCCTTGCTGCAGTCTGAGTCTCCTCTTATGCCAGATTCATTTAGGATCTTTTTATGTATGAACCAGAGTGCAGACTACATCATATTATCTTGAATGACAGTACTCTGTACACAGTCAGTAACATTTCTCTTTTACTTCTGCAAAGATAAAACATACATTTCAGTTCTGATGGCCCAATATTTGACCCTCATTTCTTTTTTATTACTTAAAGGTCTTTTTTTTTTTTTTTTCCACTGACCTAAACACCATGAAGCTACCAATTAGGTTGCTATTGCTATTGCAGCATGTGTAAATGCTATGATTGTGAGCTTGAGGCCTTGGTTGTGATGATTGCAGGAATGAAAGCAGTGACTCTTGGAGGAGAGAATGTGGTGCTTTTACTCTGCTCAGCCAAATGTGAAATAAATAAAAAGAAAGGAAAAATGGCTGCTCCCCTGCCTTTACTTGTGGTCCCTTGCTCTTTGTTAAAACCATATCTCAGCTGCTCCATTGCCCCCAGCAACATTAAATCCCATTAAATTCACCTTCATTAAAGCAGTCCTCTCGATTCTTTGCCGCAGCCCTGGTGCGGGCCTCTCAAGGACAGAGTAATAATGAGGGTGGACTGGATTTAACCTTGAAGAGTACAGGTTTTCATTTCCAAATCAATAACTTATGCTTCAAAACTGCCATTAGATCCAGGGTATAATTTTCCAGCTTTAATTGTGTGGATTAGGTTTCTCCAGCAGTGAGAATGTATTTCTCTTTAAGCTGCAGTGTGGAGATTAAATTTATTATTATATATTTTCTCCTTAAATAAAAATTGACAGCTTGCACATTTTGTGCACAAATTTATGTGCATGTGTACAGTGTGGTGAACAGATGGGAAAACTTAAGGAGATTGTATTTCAAAGAGTTTGTCCAAATAGAAGTTATAAGGCGGTTGGTGCAATTTTCTGTAGAGAAACCAAGGAGAGGACAGTATGCCGCTTGGACTTTTTCCCTTCATCTCCATCCAGTATTGCAAACTGTGTCATCATTCACTATGAGAATGCAGAAGTATAAGAAATCTCCTGTACAGCTATGTAAGACAACTTTTGGCAGTCACCTGCTGTCAGAAATAGCAGAAGGAATTGCGTATAAAATTAACTCTTGGTTGATGGGCATGATGGGAGTGGGTGAAAAAAGCTGCTTGACCTTCAGGGAAATGGTTTAATCTCCTGTCTTTTTGAATGTTTTAGTGGGACACTCTCTTCAGCGGGCTTTGCTGTCATTGTCACATGATTGTATTGAAAGCATTAACTTGTCCTGCGGTGATAATTTCTGCCCGACATTTTAATAATGGGAAATATCAGGTCTTTTCCCTAAATTGGGGAGGGCTGAAGGTGTGGCGAACACCAGAGCTTAATTTTTTAATCAACTTCTCTTTTAAATGAAGCTTTATTAAATTACAAACTCACACAGCAGGAGTAGGACACAGGCAGAGTGTAAAAAGAAAAAGAAAAAAAAAAAGAGCGTCGTGGTATAATTAAATAAAATTAATAATAAAAATACCATCTTCTAGCACGGAGCGAGGAGAATGGGAAGGAGACAAAACCCACAAGCTATTTCATGCTTCGCTTTTCTTCCATTCTTTCTCATTAGTGTTTCAGGAAATTTACCATGTAAAATTATGAAAAGAAGAAAGGGATGCATTGTCTGCAAGATATTGATTCAGGGTAAACGGAGACACATTTTCATTCATTTTTTTTCTCCCAGCTATATTCAGTCACTGTGTTCTGTGGATTGAATGGGCTCATTGTTGCTGCTGTGGCAAAGAAAACAGAAGTGATTATATTTGGCTGAGCTTTGGTAGCTTTGGTTAGGCGTAAGTACTGAGAACATAAACTAAATTCACAGACAAGACGGTCTGCAGTTTAATCATGACTTCAAGAAGACAGACATCAGTCTATTTTAATATGCAAGTTTTTTTAATATAATGAGAGATTTAACCTCAAGTAAAACTTTTAAGAGTATTATAGAATACTACACAAATAAAACTATAACAAAAATATCTGGAATTGCAAGTTGATATCAAAAATCAACTTAATAAGTTAATAAAAACCAGCCCCTTGTTCTATGCTATTTCGCCTGGATCCTCGGCTATAGAGAAACAATTGCTTGCTGGAGGCATCAAGTTGAAGTTTTCAATTTTGCCCAATCGCTAACATTTGGTCATGACGTATGTAATGTGCCAGTTTGATGCTATGAAGCTTACCGGAAACTGCAAACGACCATCATCCACTGTGAACAGAGAACTGCTGATCCGAATGAGGCGGCTGTTAATGTTAATTAAATATGTGGACGTGTGACCAACACGGACTGAATGGCTTCATTAACTTCCTTCGCTCTCACTGCTAAAACTACAGGCAGACTACAATTCTAAAATGGCACAGAAAGCCGAAGTCATTATTCACAACACAGGCTACAATTAAGCCACAAGTCTGTCACTTCATCACCTTTCTGTTTCTTTCATATTGTGTTAATTCTCTTTCTCTTTACTGGAAAATGCTTTTTCCGTTTTTTTTTCTCTCCTTATAAATAAGTCAGCAACACGTGATTCAGACACAATCTTATAAAATAGGTGTTTATCTTTTAGTCACAAACAAAACAAACTATATCAGTGGACGAGAAATGTATGTATAGTGTTGTTCTGTAAGCTATGCATGTATCAGCAGGTGTTAAAATTGTAATTTTAAAGAAAATCCAAGAGTTAACATTTGTCTTCCATGGCAAAAAAGTGTATGGGTGTATTTTCTTTTTATGATGAAAGCTTCAGTATTATGCTTTCTGGTTAGGTAGATTTACTGCCTTGGTGTTTTAGTGACCACAGTAAATGCTTTTAGTTTTTCCTTTGAGCTTTGTGCTCATTATTTTTACACAGCTGTCTGTCACATGTGATTGTCATGATACTCTAATCTCAGAATAGTCTCTGCATTTTGTAGGCGATTGCTGTAGTTTATTGCACTCTAGTGTCAGCCAGAGACGGTCCTGCTATTTGTACACAATTGTCACTGTAATTTGTGTATAAGGAGTTGTTGGATTTCGTAACAGACTCCAACATGCAGGGAGTACTTCCACGGGGCCTTTCCTCATCCCAAAGCATTCACAGGCCTGCCAGTCCTCTCACCACCAGCCCTCCCAGCTGCAATCTTACCAGCAAAGCTTACCTTTACTCCCTCTGAGTCTAAACTGCAATACTAAGTACTGCAGGCTGGGTTGCTGATGTTGTGGTAATTTTCTGGACTCAAGAAAACTTTATCATTAAATGTAAAAACGACAAAAACAAACAACCAAAATGTCTGTTTAAGGTAAAAAATAATGATCTGAAGTCCAGATAAAGCAAAAAAAGAAAAAGAAAGAAAAAAGCTTTATCCTTGCTGAAATTGTATGTAATTTTGGGTATCCCATTTTCTTATTCCACCTTCCTATAGCAGAATATTTCAGTAACATGCACTGAAATATTATGTGCATGTTATTTCAGTGCATGTTACTGATTGCAAATCAGTAACATGCACTGTTAATTGCAAATAAACAAATTGCAAATAAGGTGATGAAACACCTGAATTTTGTATGTATTCAGCTTTAATCACATCTCTTACCTGCCTTTTTGAGTCCTGCTCTTGACTACCTATTTCATTTAGCTATTTTTTTTTACGTATTAAAATAATAAAGTTGTAAAATGTCCTTCACAATCTTGCTATGCCTTTGATTCTTTCTATGTTCCAATGAACTTGTACTTGACAATAAAGTATTGACAACAAAATCTTTATGGACATATCAAACAAAAAGTCTCTAACAGGTCTTTTTAGTAAATTTATTCTATGGAAAGTGACTTTTCTAAAGTGAATTCACTACTAGGCCCAAAGTACAGTAATTGACAATCTAATTTATTTTACTATTTGCAGGATTTACTCATGATGTATTCAAATCCTGCTCTGCTCTGCATTTTGGTGTTGGACTGTAAAACCAGCTTTTGGTTTTAATCTGATGTATAGTATGAAGACCCAAATATGCTTTTACCAAAAAAATGTTAAAACATTCTAACCAGAAACCAGTGGATATATTCTGAAAAATTAAAAGCGCATTTGTGCACTCTATGCTACCAGCTCATCCAGCCCTCTGCTGCATGACATTTAATGCCTGTCCCAAAATCTTTGGATGGACTTCAAAGCCTTAAATATAGTAAATCTTATTACAGCACCTAATATTGTACTTATAAGTCACCACAGAGCATGTAAGCTGGAGTAATTCAGTTATACCAAACCTCTCCCAGCAAATGCTCTGAAGTTTTACTCTTGCACTCTCTCTGTTATGAAATTTCACTTTTATGTCTGCCTGTCAAACTTTTTAATGCTCTGATTTCTAACCCACTGGCAGTGTTTTATAATTAGATTATACCTGAGAAATAACCAGAGTCCAGAATGCCAATTTGTGTCCCAGACGGTGTAAAATTTGTTGTTACGTTGCCGCCAAAAAGTGTAGGTGAGAGCAGACGAAGTCCTGAGGCAACGAGCGGATGACTGCTGCTTGAATATTTCTCTCCCTTCTCTTCCTCCCATCTCTGTTCCTTCTATGCCAGCAGATATCAAAGACATCTGAGGAAAGATAAACAACTGTTTCTGTAGACCAACAATTGCAGTGAAATGTAGATATTTTTACACAAAGAACAGCAATGACAGAAAAAGAATGGTAGCTGTTGTAAGGGTTTATCGAGTTTATTTGGAATTAAAAAAAAAAAAAATTAAAACATGCAATTCAAATAGTATGAATAGATTTCTGTTGCATGTTTCAAATGCTTTTTGTAATACTCCACATTCAGGTTTATATAAATACATAATTGAGAGAGAAAATACTTACCTTGGGTTTGAAGAATGTAGTGGACCAAAGCAGTGAGCAGCTGCAGGTAATTAGAGCTGGCTTGGGATTCAAAGTAAACATGGACGGTTTCCACAATCAACAACATTTACAAATGTAGGCGAAGGAAGCTACTGAATTTGTGAAGAATGTGCAGTGGGAATGGTAAACACAGAACCATGAAGCCAGCAGATGTTGAAAATCAAATACATGTGGCATGTGGCTAACAGGACTGGGGCCTTATTCTTCTGATGGGGGAATGTCGAGTTCTTCAGGGCTCAAAGACAGCTGTTCTCAGTTAAACCTTACAGGTTAACATTCACCCAGGCCCTGCCAAAAGGAAAAAAAGGCTTTCTTCAGGGGAAACTCACTTCAGTTTTGCATATCTGTGCTTGCTACTGATGTTTGTGAAATTAAGTCTTGTATTTGAAACCTGATCAAAGCCTGGCAGAAATTAGTTGTAATTATCGGCTTTAATGATGAGAATTAAAGTTGCAAGAATAGCTTAGGTTTTTCTTTTATTTTATTATGTATCTAAAGTTTAGGAGAATCTTTCCATCTTATTGCATCAACTTCTGGGTGCTATAAAGTCAGCCAAAAATATTCCTGTTGGATATGTGGGGAGAGATAGCTGTGATAAATCATTGAAAAGTAAAACAGGTGCAGATACTGACACATGGAAAGAAAATAACATGTAAAGAAACTGCCCTCCAAAAACCAGCCGCAGTCAGCATTTCGTCTTTATTTTGAGAAGTTAATCTTGTCCATCTAACGAGAGCAGAAACTCAAAACATTGACATATTTCATGAAGGTTAATGTAAGCGCTATTCGGTAAAGGTAGTTGCTTCATTTTCTGAGGTAAGCTAATTTTGTTTTGATTTGGGTTTTATTTTTTTTTTTAAAAAACCCAAATAAACTTCGACCCAAAAAACACCTGCTGGTATGACAAGACAGAGTTACTTCTTCTATGCACAGTGTTCAAATAAATAATATTATTTTAAAAGTATTAGACTACTTCCTGCTGAAGGCACTACGAGCATGCCGTATGCCAGAGTAAGGTACTAATCACCCAAATCACCATATAGCTATAAAAAAAATATATTTGGGAGCAAAGTGACCAAACTTATGAATATAAAAATCAAGCTCTGAAACAAATGCAAAGGAAAGAAAGAAATCCCATAGAAATATTTTCCATCTGAATTGAAGTTAGAATATGTTTAATTGGTCTCTGTGAAAGATTGCTATGCTAAATATTAACACACAGAGCCAAAGTGTTTTCCCCATGGTTTCTTTGTAACGTCGTGGTTTAAAAGAAGCTGCCTGAAGTTTAGACCCTCACACTTTCAAAGTTATGATTTCATACATGCAACTGATCTCATTTCGAAATCTTTTATTGTTTATTTAAACATTTATTTTGCTTTTCGTGTACTACAGGAAAAAAAGATTTACATAATGGAAAAAAAGTGGCATAGTTCACAATTTTTTTTTCTTCTGATATTTCCTAAAAGATTTTCTTTCAGCTTCTGCTTTATGACAACATACTCTGATTTTGAAACAAATGAAAACTAGTTTTGGTCGTGTGTGTTGTTGCTAGAGCAAGATCCTGTGTTTTGAAGACAAAAAAGTGAGGGGAAAAACAAGCCATAATTTGTCATCTCATTCAAAAATAATGGGTCCATTTAACACATCTGCCTTGATTTTATTGGTGACCTTCTGGTCCTCGATTTACAATGTTTGATAAAGACCCGTGCACATGGTAAGGTTAATCCTATTCCCTTAACTCTGTTCTTGGTGATTTAGCCTCTGGAAGGCTACAGTCTTCCTGTAGTTAGTGCCTTACTGTAGATCAAAATAAACATATCTGAGGAAATGGTGGGGGAAAAAAAAAACCTTTATGTCAGAATGTATATCAAATTGGGAAAATGAGAACTTTCCTATTAACTCATCTTATATTGTAGATTATAGTTCCAAAGGCCGGCGTAGATATGCCGGATAAGATAGCTCATATTCACCGCAACTGCTTCCCATTGGTCTCAGTGATTGGGAAATATACATTATGTATTTCATATTAAATCATTTTTAAAGTTAGCTGTAGCAGGGATGGTCGAATGGTCAAATCCCCATTTAAAGAAACGAGGTGTTTTATCGCCAGCGGGTTATTGGACAGAGTTGAAGCCCTCCTTATCCCCACAGGTGGGCTAAGATCATTAGTTTTAGTTTTTGATGTGTTTGGCCTTTTGATGTTCCTATGTTCTCTTTAGGCATCCCGGCCTGAAGAATATTTAATATCACTCCTACAAATTTCCAGTTAGGAATAATTTGAACTGAGCATCTGTTGAAGAAACAGCCATTTAAATACATTGGTCATGGTTAAAGAGGCATAAAATGAAGTCAGATTAGACAGAGCACCTTTTTCTGAAGGCTTGGTTTAGTTGAGTATGGGTCAACCGGGGGCAGAAGAGCCCAGCAAAAATCCTACTGCTTTAAATTTTATATATTCACACATGCTATGTTAAACAACTGGAAGATTTAGACTTTAACATGAACATAGAATCATGTAAAGCTGCAAGTAGAAGTCCAAGAAGCCATGTTTCTCAACCTGCTTGTATGAGTCTTCTGTTAATGTATTGGTATTGTTTGTAGAATAGAAATATACAGCAAACTGTGTAAATAATAATAAAAAAAACATTCTAACTGGATACAGAAAAAATAACAGAAACACAACAGCAGGAAAGAAATTGTGAATATTGTTCAGCAGTGACATTTCCGAGTTTGTTTTATCACTGCACCCAGTGTATTACCCTGTGAGGGAACTTCTCCATTTCCAGAAGCTGGCACATTTTCACTCTCGTGAATTACTAACTACGGCTCAGTTTATGTAAACATAACATCAAAATTTTGATATTCATGTGCAAGTCAAATAAGAACAAAACAAAGAAAAATTTCTAGCTTCTCCAAAGGATTTCACATATTATTGTTGTGTAGGTCAGTTCCACACACAACAAGCGAGGACCACAAACGACCCATCTCTGTTTTGTCATCTATATTTTTCGTCTTCAGTAATTATTTAAAATTTTCAAATCACTTCAGGACTTTTTTTGTTCCTAACTTGGTTGTCCTTATTCTATCATGCTACAGTGCCAATGCAATTAACCCTAAGAAAGTTCATTAAAAAATTAGGTAAATCCCAATTATAAATAGTCTAAAAATAGTCGTCATCATGTTAAATGGATCACCTAAGGTCTGAATGAATATCTGATTTGATTATCTAGTGCCACTATGACATATTGTGTCACATTGGATATATCTGCAGTGTTTTGAAGAGTTTTGTTTTTCTCATTTGTTCTGCTCACTGTGAGTAGGCTTGACGCAATAAGCAAATCAGTTAATCACATGATAAATTAAAATGAGCTTAATATTTTCCATTTGCACAATTTATAAGTTTTCTCTTTGTACGAAAAACTGGATGACAAAATCTTCAGTCTGGTGCATTGGTCTCAACTATGAGACCAATGCATAGTTGCATTGGTCTCATATGCAACTATGCCTATGAGACCAATGCATAGTTGGTCTCAACTGTCCTCCATTACTGAAGGACAATTACTGTCCTTCAGTAATGGAGGACAGTAATTGTCCTCCATTACTGAAGGACAATTTTGTTTACATAGCCTTCATAACTCATCTTATTTGTTTTGTTTATTTATTTTGTATATTTAAAATGTCTTACAGTTGAAGTGTAAATGCTCACTGGAATTTCAAACTTAATGATCTTTGCGAATGTGTTCTTGCATTCTTATGCCATTGCCATTATACTACTTGAAAATGGTCTCAAAACAACAATAATATTGTTTATTCCAAAAACTTCTGGGACTGTTTATCGTCCAGCAAAATTTATTGTGACAGGCATAACTGAGTTGAGTTAACTGAGTCAAGATTTCAAAATGGATTTACCATCTTTTTTTTTAGTCATTTTCAACTTTTAAGTGAGACTAGAAGATTCCTTAAAGAGCATGTCTCATGGGGCAGAGGCTTTACGTAGCAAATGGGAATATATTAATACAATTTGAGTAGTTACAATCAGTAGAATTATGATGATCAACCTAAAAACATACAGATAGTCGTAACAATAAGAGTTTAGTATGACTTCAATGTACCAAATATTGTAGAAACATGTTGTCTAAGAGACCCAACAAGAAACGGTAATGGATGCTGAAAAGTAAGGTTTTTATAAAATGATATCCCCTTATGAACAGACATATTGACCTGGAATTGCAAATGGAAGGTATCCTAAATTATTAGCAATTAGATTGCTGTGGATTTTAACACTAAACATGAGTAGCCACTGATATGAAAGTTTTAGTTGCATCACACCACTATTTTTGATTTGATAAAGGTTTTAGGTGTAGTTTTTGGTAAAATGTATAAACTAGAACTTTTACACTAAATATAAGTTTGAAAATTGTCAATTTGTCTCAAAAAAGAAATTTTAAATCAGTCTCATTAGAGTAAAAATATTTGGCCAGGGTATAAGGAGGACTCTTCCTCTACAAATACATGCGTGTTGCTAAAGTCTTACTTCACCCCTCAGCTTCCTTTGAAACAGAAATAATTTGGGTTCAGGGACTGTGCTTCTACTACACACTATCTAGTTCAACTTGACTTTAAATAACTCAATATCAGGGAGTAGTTTATCTGTGTGATGTTGCAGCTTTATTCTCTACTTTGGTTTTTCTGGTGCTGGGAGGAGACAATGGAATAGGTGAATGTCCTGTAAGTGAAGAACTGCTGTGGAATAGGCTGTCAGACTCTATTAGCCTAAGCAATCTCTATCTTAGGGGGAATGTAGCTTGTGGTTTAAAAGCAATTTCCATTACCTGGTTTCATTTTATTAACTTCCGTACCATTACCAGACAGCTTCCCTTTGACAGTTGTTCCTCCTTTCTGTCTCGTCCTTCTAAGAAATCCATGTGGGAACTGATTGTGAAACCTTCCCTGTCCTGTTCCCTTAAATTTACAAAGCACTGTGTCTCAGCCATCTCTACCCAATTGTGCCAAAAGTGTATAGTGTGTACTACGGATATTAGAGCTGTTGAAATAACCTTCTTGACATCAAAAGGGATGCAGTGTCCTACAAAAATGGCTCATCTGTATGGGTATTTTTGAACAGCTGTAAGGGAAATTTGCAGTAGCATGTCAGAGGTTCTCCCATAGATCAAGCATTTTTTTTCTTCACTGTAAAGAGAGCTGCTGACTTTTGAATCAAGTGCACAGCGCTAGACTGGGATAATCCTGCTGGACTGAGAAAAGTCAGGAATATCTATTTACTTCATGACTTCTGCTTCTGATAAAATCTACTATCCATGAATAAGACGGGCTTTTCCTTCAAGTGGAGAATACTAGCATAAAACTTGTGAGGCACCCCTCGTCTTTACTACCACTTGGGAGCGGAGTGAAATGGAAGAGGAGGTGAAAGGCCATGTTTCTGCCACAGCATTTAATTAGAAAGACTGGATACTTTGTGCTCTGTTCAGCTGCTTCAGGCATTCTTTAATTGCCCCATTCCTAATTTCTTCCAGCAGCTCCATCTGTAAAGTTCATTAGTATTCATTCTACATGTGCATTTGGGAAAGTTGATTGCAAGGATATTTTATTTAACTATTTTTTACAATTCCTTCCCTGACTTCTTGCATACATTGAAAAGCATTTATAATAGTTCTGTTTGAAAGTCTTTTTTCTTGACGTTGAATGTGAACACTCTTTTATGGAAGGACGTTAATGGTTTAAAGTGAGAAATAGTTCTCAAGGTATTACAAAAATCTTTGAATAAATGTTGTTTTAGAGTAAACAAGATACATTTTTTATATGGAAGGTTGATAAAAGAACATCAACCAAAAGAGCTAGATGTAAAAAAAAAAAAAAAAAAAGTAGTAATGCTGCTCATTGTGGAAATTAGGAAAGCTTTAAAATATTTTCTCTCAGATTTTCTCTGCTTCGTTTTAGAAATATATAGTTAATTGGTTACTACTCAACACAAAATTTGAGTGGTGGGAAGTACCATGACAGAAATAAAAGTGAAATCACAGAATATTTGTTGTAAGAAACAAATTGTACTTCATTTTAGATGTTTAAAGTAAATTACTTTTGGGCAATTTAGAATTTATTTAGCACTTCATGAAATCGGCCAGGGGGTTTGGTCTGATCACTTCATGCTACAAGTCGTTAATTGTTAAAATATCTTTTTAAGAATGTGCTGACTAGAACGCCAGCACATCTGAGATTTCTTTAACTCAGTAAAAATGGCACTGTTAATACAAAGTGGTTATTAGCAGAATAACACTGTCCATTTCCTGTTTAAACAGCAATTATGTGGAAAATCTGATTAATAGAAGTTTTTCACAAGGTTGAAAAAAGAAATGGAGGACTAATTAGGCACCCTGAACACACATCTCACCAGCAACAAAAACTGCATACAGCACCACCCCCTGCCCTGCACTATAATATCGGGTTTATCTAGCTACTGGGAATGGTTAAATCCTTCATGGAGGAAGCGCTCTGTTGGTAGGATTACTTCAGTATCCACCCACCGTTTTTCTTCTTATTATCACTTTTTTTTTTTTTCTCCAGCAGGCGAGCTTAAGGCCAGTGTTTTAATGCTCGGCTCAATCCAATCCCCAGCATTTACACAGGATATAGTATTTATTTTAGCTAATCACGTAAGTATTATGCCGGGCTTAATATTCTTAGTGCTTGGTAACAGGATTAGGCGTCCAGTGGTTGAAAGTCAGGCCACAAATATACTTTTTAGATGTACTTTGTTAAAAAGTTTGCCTTTTTTAAACACTGAAACAGTCATATTTGCTAGTCACATATGAAACTCTACTTTACTAATTTGACCATGAAATTGGAAAAGCTTTTTGCCCATTAATGCATTACTCAATCCAGAGTGTGTCAGAAAAGACACATGAAACATGAGTAATATAAAGTAAAATAAAAATCTGTTGTTGGTAATCCTTATTTTTTTCGTGCCCAACAATTTTGATTTCCCAAATCCTTTTTTTTCCCTTGAATGATTCACATGAGACTGGAGTTTGCACATGCTGTTTAAAAGGTTCATTTTGAACTTACAACCAAGGCTGACACCTGAGGAACCCTGGCTTTGATTGATTGCTGGGACCATTGATCTAATTTTGAAACCTTTGAATTTCTTCTCTGCATCCTTCCTTTTTTTTTCCAGCAAGGTTTGGAGTAAAACTAATTTCCTTGTGCTTCATGTGGAGCTTAACTCTATGGTGGGGGAAACTGCAGTGAATAAATAAATAAAAAAGCCCAGGAAGCAGGGCTTTCACAGTGGCACAGGGATTTTTATAGACTGGATCGATTAAATTTGTCTTATTTGGAACAATGGGACATCGTAACTCAGTAAGAGGTAATGTGGTTGAAAATGCCCCTTGCTGTGCAGCCATTAGGTGAAAGAATGTTACCATGAGACTTTTCGCATGCAGGGATTTACAGAGGCAAAGAGGTCTGAGCTAATTAGAATCAAGAGCAGCCTAGATAGCGGAAATGTGGGTGGGCATCCTGGGTTATCAAGACCTGCTGCGAGAGTGAGGGGGAAAGAAAAGACTCCAGGGCATGATGGAAACCGCCGGTGCTACTGAACAGAGAGGAAAGCTGGTGTCCTTTGCTTTTAGCAGTCTAATAACATCCTTGGCCATCAAGGGCTTTCTTTCGTTTTGTTGCACTATTATGTGAACGTAGAACAATTTAAGAATCAGTGCACTGTGCTGTGGCAAAACATAACATGCAGTGTCATTTAGCAGTGAAATGTGTAAAACCCAACAGCAGCACAGTGTCAGAGATGATTAACAAATACTGAAAAATTAACAAGCATGTGATTTTGTAATGGTTTTAAAACTATCCGAATTTTAATCTTTCGCATGTTGGTGCATCACTTTATAAGATTTCCTTATTTTAGCTTAAACTGGTTTAAAAGTTAATTTTAACCACATTTTGCTGCAGCTGCGAGCCTGTTGGTGTGTGTCCCTGTTAGCTTTAACTAACTAGACACTCAAAAAAATTAAAAAAAAAACCTTACCTGTTCTTAAAAATGACACAAGATCAGTCAGTCGTCAATTTTAAGTGGTCTAGACTTTGACTAGACCATCAGATCACGTACATATGCTTTGATATAAATGGTTATGTAGCTCTGGCTGTATGTTTTGGGGTTGTTGCTCTGTTAGAAGGTGAACTTTTCCCCCAGCTGTCAAACATTTTGCATAATTACTAGAGTTTCTTTGCTCTCTATTTAGTTTCATCTGTCTTTCCATCTATTATAGCAATCTTCCATTCCTTCAAGTCAGATGGGTGTCCTAAGCAAAGGTTTTTTGTGGTAGTCCCCACCCTGTAAGCATGAAGCCATTACCGCCATTGTACTCGGTGGGTATATTATAATTCCACTACACATAGCATTTTGTGTGTAGACCAGAAAGTTGAAAATACTCCTCTGTCTGAGCAGAGCACCTTCTTTCAGCTGCGTCCTCTGCCCTATCTGGTTTTTGGTAAAACACAAGGACTTTTTTATTTTTTGCTATTTTTAAACATTGTTACGTTTCTTTCACAGAGGTCATATTTGTGGAAGTGATTTTCTTCCACGTTCCCGATTAGCTATAATAGTTATAAACTAATTAGAAATACAAAGCAAATGCAAAAATATATGGTTTTATTTGCACAAACTGATTGTGATGAGCATTATGACCCCACAGGATGACTTAAGTGTTTGTAATTTGACCCTGTGGGCTTATTTACTTGAGAATGGAATAAAGCTTTAAGTTTGTGCTGCACTTAAAACGTCCCCCACACTAATTCTTATTTTTATTCTTATTTAACAAATTTTCAAAAGGTTTCTTAAGTATTTTGCTTATCTGAGGCATCGATGTGTAAATGGACTGAACTGCATTTTGGGGACAAATTTAGACTTTTTTGTACTGTAGATACATTTGTCTTATTATTGCTTAAATAAAAAAATAATCAAATTTGTTTTTGAAGCAATGTCATGCTCCCTAATTTTTTTTTTTATAACCCTAATGTTTTGCAAAATTTTTAAAAAGCGTTCCCTTTTTTCCTGTCCTTAAAAAAGGATGAAGCAGTTTTTCCTTTGTGCTCTTGTGTGTATGCGGTGTGCTTGTGTGTGCTCGTAAGAAGCACTTCCCTCTAAGTGTATTCAGATGTGTTAGTTACTATGTCAGGGAAGGATAGAAACACAAAGTGCCTCAGGACATTATAACAAACTCCCTTGTGCCACCAGCCCCCCCGACACAATTACCCACTCATGTCTAATTGGCATTTGAAGCTTCTCTGCTTGATCGACCATGGCCACATCAGCATGAAGTGGCAGCGCAGTGCTTGCCAAACTGCGACTTAACTGGTATCACGCTTTGTTACTCTCGTAGCTACTTACATAATTTGTTGATGTAAATTCACTCTGCCTAATTAGCATCGTCAGCCTCTCATTTAATCTGAGCAGACGTGGGATGCAGTCAGTCTCTAGCGCTACTGTCCGTTCTGCTGATTTTACTAAGCGGTGGCATGCAGGCCTGTCGGTGTGCTTTGTGGACCTTTCGTTGCAACTTGGCAGAACAAATTCATTTCTCAGTAAAGTTTAAGCATGAAGAGTTGGAGGAGTGGGCAAACTTTTGAGAAGAGTGGTCATTTTAAAAAGGTCCTGGTTGTGTGTATAAGAGCTTATAATATGAAAATAATTTAACGAATAATGGAAAAACATTGCTATCAAGGTGGATTTGTCAAATTTGAGTTGAAGGTATAATAGAAACCAAAAAATGGTCTTTATTAAGGAGCCCTTTTTTCATAGTTATTGGTACGACTTAAGACATGTGGTCACAGACTGTTACATCTCTAGCTCATCAATTATATATTGCCACAAATACGCATTTGTTTGCCAGTACACACCATACATCCAGTGCTAAACAAATATAAATGTAAAAGATTTTATTAATGTAAAGGAATGACCCAAAGTTGTTGTTTGGTTGTCATTGGTTGTGATTCTCATTCTAATTATATTTAATACAAAGTCAGAGTTGCAAGAACATAAAACAATCGACAGTCGCTGTTATTGCATTTTTGATATTGATGCTCTACGTTTAGGTTTTATTACAACTCTGTGATGCTTGAATGAGATGCTCCATGTCGGCAGAGCTGGTCTGATGTGGACTGAGCCTCCCACTGCTTCAGTCAGTCAGGATATTAGATCAGACTGGTGGTTTGTGATGGTGGCAGGGTCAGTGAGCATCTCATTCGCATATCCCCCCCCGCCCCTCTGCTCCCTTTGATGCTCACCCATTTGCCTCTCCGCTGCACTGCAGGGTAATCAGGACAGCGACACTTTATGAGAGAGGAAACGACAAAAGGATTTACACACAAAGCCTGTCAGTGGAACAAACCTTTCTGGCTTTTAGAGTTTGAACTTGCATGCCTAAGCATTTAAGTTCAATGGAATGGAGTACAGTCAAATACCCTAATTGTTTGCATTCATTTGCATCTTAACACTGCAGATGCATGTGTGCATATTATTTAGATTTAAAGTTTTATATATTTGCTTCTGTATGCAAAATAAAAAACTAATCATTCTAAATGCTTGTCAGTGTTTTCAGAATTTTAATTACTGTCAAATAGTGATGATGGGTTTTGCTTTTTGGTTAGCCATTGTTTTACTGACATGAATAATTTACAGGAATTTTACTTTATTGATTGACCTACATTGCATGTATTCAATCAGCTTACAGTAAAAAAGAAACGATCCGTAACATTAGTGACCTTAGTTTAAAGTAACTTTTTAAATCCAAAAGTTATTGTGTACAACTTCAAACAAACTGTTTGGAGTTTCTTAATTTCTCAGTAATGTTCAACAGTTGCGTAGCTGAAGGCCAACTAAACCCTTGCATGTTAGAAAAACGGATGGATTTGTTTGGAAAGCTGAAACTTGACTTTGTTCATACCTTGTGGATGACAAGTGAACGTTTGCAGTGACTGTTCTTTGAGAGAACATGCTGATGCTTCGCTGTGCATATCAGAGTAACAATGATGGTCAGAACCGGAGCAGAAGTCAAATTTTTCTGAAAGCTACCAGAATTTTATTGTATCATTTACAGTTTTTGTCACAAGAGGACTGGGCTCACTTCAAACCTTTTAAACTTATTGATAGGGTGCCAGTTTGGCAGGTCTTCAACCTATTTCTCTTGGATAATATTATATTTCTATATCTTCTAATTTATTCCTCTTGACTGGGCTGCAGACTTTGCTGTCACTATTTTTGTTTCAGGTGAACATAGATGTCCAAACTTCAGCGTTGTCACTCTTCAACAACCTTCGGCCATGCTATCAGTGGCTTTCTGCTTGCTTCTTTTGTGTATATTTGCACAATTTCTATAGTCCTGTTGTGCAAATAAGTATAAATATCACAAGCTACAACCCTGAACACAAAAAAGGAAATAATATTATATATACTTTATTTGAAGAAGGTATTAAAGCACCAACATGTTTACTGCAAACCCAAAAGTTCCTGTTCTTAAACTTTAATTTTGTGTTTTTATGCCTAACTATAAATAAGATATTTTGTGTTGCTCATTGTTATTATCTCAATATGGAAATACAACTTTTATTCAAAAGCAAAACTTTAACAAGCTTTTCATTTTTGCAAAATTAATAGAATCCCATTTAACATATCTGTGGCTGTATTTATCAGTCCCTTTGCCAATTTTTACTGGCTCAACCTTATATTCTTTTAAAGTTACAATCACTGCATATCAAGGAGACTTGTTGATCTGTCCATAAAGTTAGATTTCTATTAGATTTCTAGTAATGCGCCCTAATACTTCATATTTCATAGGGAGGGCATATTTAACAGGGCTTTTTGAAGATCTCTACTAGGCTTCCGCACAGACTTTGGTCAGTAATAAAGAAAAATTTCCCTCAGGGTAAGGCTCATAGGTGCTGTTTATTTTGACCAATGGAACCACAGCCTGGAAACCAGAGGAGCAGCGCTGTTGGAATTGAAGCAGGTGGGTTCTGGGCTTCAAAGACCTAAAGATAATCTTGTGGAAAAAATCTAAAGCTGGGCTCAGAAATGTGCTGAACATCTACGAGCTTTTGCTCGCAAAGACACAAGGCTCATCATGTGGTTTGAGCTGGTCCAGGAATGCTTTGATGCTGCTGATCTCCGAACTTTTGTTAGTTTATTTGACTGAGTTTTAATGTATAATATGTATTCCAAATGCCAGCTTCTCTTTAAAGAACTTAAAGGAAATCCAGAAGAAATAACCTTGGAGTTGAGAGCTTGTGCAAAAGCATCAGTTGATTCAAAGGCTCAGTTGTAAAGTCGTCTGTAACACAAAGGGAGAAGCGCTTTGGCCAATAGGTGGATAAAACGCAGCCAAAGATGGCACCACGTAAGCACAGAAGATCCTTTTTTTTACCAGGCTTATATAGTTTTTAATTTTCTGAGCAGAATGATAATGTAGATGTCTCGACTGGCTTGCTGAGTTACCTCTAAAAATGATTTCATTTTATGCAGAACCTTGGTATTGGTTGTTTTTCTCAAGGCATCCAGTATAACTTATGACTTTATAATATTAAGCATTAATCATGAAGAGATGTGTGCAGTTTTTTTGTCATAAAAGGGTCCTTATTGTGCCTTTAAATGTGTTGCTTTAAAGGCAATGTACTAATATGTTAAACATTTATTTAGAATTGTTTTTAAAAAAGCATGAATATAACAGAAACATTTGCATCCTAAATACTGCTTCAAACTCTTTTTACCTATTTTTCCATCCATCCTCACTTATTTCCATCAGTTTATAGGCTGATGATGCAGATACATTATTGTATCATCTCTGTTATGTAAATTAAACTCGCAAGTTTTCTGTTTTATTTGTTGCATAATGAACTTAAGGCAAATATTTCAAAACTTTCAAAGCGACATGTAAAATCAATATGTTTTCCATGTTCTGCATGCACAATATTTGAACATTCTTACTTTTCTGACTTCACATGGATAACGTAGCTATGACGCAGCATACGTTATTAAACAGGCAGAATGAAAAAACAAACAGGAAATGGAAGGAGCTAAATGAAGAGGTTTGCTTCATAGGTTTCTTGTGACGTACAGTAAACCTTCCACAGTGTGAATACTTTGCCCAGCTTATTAAAGTAGGTACATTTGTTTGGTATTTAAATGCTGGGCATCACCTAGGGTCTTCAAACATAAAATTGGCAGAAATTAAAAAAAATGTATATCATTTTATTTTAAAAGGGATGCCTTTGAAGAGAGTAATTGTGTTTTTCCTGCCTGCAGAGGGTGATATTGGCCTGGAGATCAACTCATGTGCTTTTAAGTAGCTGAGCAGCATGCACTGATTCCCCCAGATATCTGCCTACATGTGTATTGTATGCAAGAATTTCATTCTAGGATGACAGCCTGTCTATTTGAGCAACTCTGTGCTGTTTTACAGCTGAGCCACCCTTTTCTTGCACAGGGAGCATCCAGTGGATATCATGAGTCTGTCTTTGTTCATCTAACTGTATTGTTCATGATGCAGCGCCTATAAGGGCTGCGGAAGCAAATGAACTGAGAGGTAGTTTTGTAATTTACCAGGACATTAAACAGAGATTTAAAAAGTTAGGAGTATTTAACAAATCCCATTTGGTAGAAAACGGTGCAGGTGAGAAGCTGCTCAGCAGACTGTTGGATGAAAACAGTCCATAAATATGAGAAATAGTTGAGGTTGAAGAATAGGCTACGGAGGTGGGAGATGAGATAGCGGCGGTTCAGATGGGCCCCCCCTCCTGGTGCCGGCCGTCAGAAGGAACGAAGTAGCCATTTTGTGGCGAGTGCGGTGGTGCGGCAGAGATGAGATGGTTAACACCCTCCTGCAGTATAGCTACCCTCCTCTCTCTCCCTCTCTAATTTTCTCCTTCTTTCTTTTCCTTGCTCTTCGCTCAGTCGACTATGAAGACACTTCATCTTCCCTGACAGCATGACCACTGCTGCACGTTCTGATGCGTTCAGCATACCTTCATTGCATCATAAATAAATCAGAGAAATGACTTTTTCCCTCTTTTTTTTTCTCTCATATCTTCCTTTTATTTTTTTTCCCCCTTACAATGCCTGTTATCTTGAGGGGTCTCAGGGAAATAGAAAAAAAAAAGTGTGTTGGTCCATTTCCTGCTCTCCTTTCCTCTTTCGCTGCTTTTACTAAGTGTGCAGGATCATCACCCTCCAATCCCCTTTTACATTATCTCAAAGGAACAAAATTATTTTTCCTCTATAATGATATTCGATTCTTGCCGTGACATTATCTGCTTTAATTTTAATTTAAATGTCATGGATGTGAGGGGTCTTCCAAATTAATGTGTGCAGAGGAGGATGCAAATGCAAAGTTGCATAATGGAAACAATGTCATGTCCTTTCTTCTCATTTTAAAAAGTTTGGGGAATACATTGTATTTAGGTGTACCAACAACACAGGTGATTTGTTATCATGTTGGGACCATATAAAAATAAAATCAAACACATCTGCACATCACTGTGGGTCTAAAGCACATGAACTGGAAAGGTTGATGGAAAATTAAGGTGGGGGGGAAGATTGTCAAGAATCCCTCCCCCCTCTGACTCTCTGTTACCCAGTCCCCCCCCACAACCCTTCCTGTAATCTCCACTCCTCCACGGGTAGTCTCAAACCTTGTGTTCGTCCACCACCAACCAATTACCTGGCAACCCTGCCCTTATCCCCAGCACAGGCATGATGCTGCTGCATGATGGGGTTTTTGTATATTGAATTCCATCTCCTGGTGAGATAAAGGGTGTAGGAACAGGGCTCTGCCGCTGTGCTAGATAAGTGTTTCTCACAAACCGTTCCTCACTGCTTCTTCTGACACTGATTGTGGAGAAAAGAGACATAGGAGATGGGGAAGAGGGCGGTGAGGGAGGGTTGCAAGATGAGACCAAATTTTCAGAGTTTTTTTTTGTGTGTCTTATTTAATTTGTCGCAAAATAAGCTCAGATGTAAAGCTGTGGCTCCATATTAGACGTCTTTCATTGTTAATGCTTGTAAATGGCTGTCACTATTGACGGCAATATTCAAATATCAAGAGAGAACTCTTTTCTTACCAAACACCAGATGTTACTTTGGGGATCAATACTTTATCTTCATTTAGCACTACAGCTCAATCTGCAGAGGTGACAGTTATGGGATGAGCATCTCTATGGAGTATCAGGTTCTATTCTGCTCCATCCCTTTCCTCTCAGTCTTATTTGTAATCTGTCCTGAGTTGTGTCCCTTGGCACCAAAGGCCTCACCTGGGTCCATATATCTGTCTTCTGTTTGACCGTCTGCAGGGGACCCTCACCGGTTGTTCTCGTGATGGACTTCCGTTCATATGTCAAACCTGCCGGCCGTTTGACAGCTCAGGACAGAAGTATTGAAAATAATGCACGTATCAGAGGTTAAAAATAGAGGGCCACAGATAAGTGCTTGGAAAGTTGAGGCAGAGAGATTTTTTGTATGACCTGCCCAACCCCTGTCCTCCTGTTGTTTTTCAGAGGGTTAATGGAAGCTGCCTTGAGCGCAGGAGAAAAGATGTTTCCAGTTAGCTCGAATAAGTGATATTCAACTGCTCGGACACTAATATGCTTCAATTGAATTTCTCCCTTTGTCAGAGGGAAGTCTGTCCCGGCGCAGACCCTCCCTCACAGCTGTGCCCTTGCCTCTCTGCTGGCTCAAGCATCACTGAGCCAAGCTCCTCAGAGGTCAAGTGTGAGGGGTCAAGTTTAACCTGAAACCAGACTGAGAGAGGAGTGGGGAAGGTCCGAGGTCACTACTGAGCTGCGTGCTGCTCCGCGCCACCTTGTGTGTTTCTGTTCCTGAAAGATTTCCTTTAAAATGGAGAGTTGTAGAAGCATCTTTTTATGAAGCACATTTTGTTTAAGCAGATTTAGCAATGCTAAATCTTTCTGATCTGATCTTGCTGCATTCTCTGTAATTTTTTTTCTGCAAAAATAAGTTGTGAAAATCTAATCAGGCTGGTTGACTGAGAAGTATTTGATGTTATGAGGGAGCTGCAGTCTTTTTAAGCCGTGTGTTAAAAGCATTTCTTTCTGGATACATATCAGAGCTTCTGAGCGGGGCGGTGTACAAGGCTGTGTTATTGCTTTCACGTGCTTTGAGCTTAACAGAGTTTGTGTTGCCCTTCTGTTTTAGTTTTGCAAATTGCCTGTGGATCTTGAATCTGTTCCTGTACATAAACATCTGCATCTCCCACTTGATTTCTCAGTCACACACACTCCCAGTGTGAGTCGGGCCACACCTGGAACAGATAAAGGGTCTTTCATGTTTGCAGGGCTATCCTGAGGTCACAGAGAGCTGGTGTTGAGAGCTAGTTTTACTATGAGCGAGTGTAGCTGGCGGACAAATGAAAGAAACCATATACATCCAGGTGTTGCAGAAGTAAGGAACTCATATTAGTTGCAATTTCTTCCTCAATTCTTTCTTCCACCCCTATAGAGATCTGCCCCTGGCATCATACCATACCTATCTATTGCAGATTTGGCTCTTCAGGAGAAAGATAAATGGAAGTCTGCATGGTGCCTTTTGAATTATCAACAGTATATTATATAAAGAACAGTGTACATTTCTTGTTGGAATTTATTGGAGATTTTGTGCTCCTTGTTGAACCCTTCTCTGACTATTAAAGTTTATGATATACCTCTATCTGCAAGAGTTTTGTCTGGCTTTAATTACAGAAGATCTTATGGGAAGACTTCTTCTCTACAAAGTAACTTTTCCAAAAAACAGTCAAATGGCATCCAAAATAAATATAGACTTCTCAACGTACTCATAATCTATAAATCTTTCCACATTTTACCTCCTTACCATGACAAACTACAATGTACATATTAAAAGGAGTTTTTGGACAAACACATTTTGATGTCACTGGATTTCATTTAGGGGTATCAGAATGGAGGGGACAGAATGCAAATGCATCACTAGTATTTTACATGTTGAGAAGTTGGCTTAGCTTTTTTTTTAAACCAATGATGTTGTTATTTGAAACTAGTATTTTGTACATGACTAGGTCGTTCTCTGATGCGGTTTCTTCTAGTCACTTCCCAGCTAGCCGTAGGGGTAAAATGTCAAATGACAGTGCTTGGAGCATTTTCTTATAGACCTTCTTTTTTTTTTTTTTTTTTCTTTGAATGTCACAGCAGTGGACATATACACTGGGCTGAGCTTCTATTTATGTGGCTGTGTGAGTTCATGCTTTAATGTGAGTTATTGAAATAAACAAAGAGGACCCTCCATGCCTCTTTTCTCACAGTCCTCTGTGGATGAATGGCACCTGTATTCTTGTAAAGTTTCTGTTTCAGGTGTAATTCCCTGTAAAACTCTATAATTTACTGCCCTTTGGGAGCACTCGCGCTCTCAGGGTGTGAAAATCAATAAGATGGCGGAGAGGGATTGGGCACACACAACGGCAGCTGTTAGGGTAATTCTGTAATGGCAGGGGATGAGGTTCAACCTATGTAATGCTTTATCCGAAGCAGATAAATGTTTTACAACACCACCGTTTAACCCATCCTGCCCACTGCACCCTGCCCCCAACTCGGAGGTTCTACCCAGGGACCGCCCCTGCAGCTAAAGTGCATACCATGATGATGGTAATGGTATTTCATTGAATGTATTTACGTGGGCACGGTTCATCCACTTTTCACCCTGAGTGTGCATTCAAAGTCTTTATAGTGCAAAACCTCATAAAGCTGGGCTGTATGCTAAAATGCCTCAGGCTGCCTTCAACTCCCCTCCCCTAGTTGTTTCAGTGGGGAGTCGTGTGGAAAACATGCATTGAATCTTACAAGATAGTGCATGTATAATGTAGAATAGAGTGGGTCATGGAAACCAAAGGATGAAATAATCCTAGTTTAGATATGCAGAGTATGTTGTTTTCCTCATAATGAGACTGATAAGTATCACCAGCAGAGCTAATTGTTGTTTAAAGTAATGATGAACACAAAGTAGCACTGCTTCTTGCATTTCTCTTTAAATACAGTGAGGGGGAAAGCATTTGAGGAACTGTGTGTGTGATAGTTAGGAAACGGGTGATGAGGGAGATCCCCAGCTGAACTGCATCTCAGTCTGTGTGACGCGTCTTCACTTTGACAGGGATACGCAATCCTCTCTGCGAGAGTGGCACTGAGAGATCTCATTGTGCCTGCTGGGATTGGCATCTTCAGCAATCACTTGTTTCTGATCTATTAGATAGCCAAGGAAATTAATTTTGATCCAAATTGCATGGTCGGAAATTAGATGGTGAAATTGTGTGAAAGAATCAGTGATTGTCGTAACGCCCCCCCTCTCCTCCGCCATCCCTCCGGAGGTACTGATAAGTGCTGATCTCAGTGACACCATTAATGAAAAACTTATTCAGATTCAGGAAAGAAAAAAAAAAAAACTCTCATTGGCAATGTTGTAATTAACTTTCCTTTTTCTCCATCCCCTTGAAGCTATTTGAACCGCCCATTAATAGTCTCCTAAAAGCTGGACACTAACACTCAGGTCGTGGTTAGAAACGGACCTTTGGAAGTGCTGCCCTATATTTTGCTTCCTGTTCACACATCCAATATGAAAAGAAAAAAGGATAAGCATTGCTGTATTTAATATCTACAGTGCAAGAATATATAATTCATGCTGTCATGTTGCAGTTCAGCCTCAGTTTGGATGATACAGTATACTAGTACATTACGTTGTTTCGGACTGTATAAGAGTCGTTGTACTTGCTTTTCTATATTTAGTTTTTTGCTTACCATTTATTATAATTGGCTAATTATTAGTGTGAAACTGGCTGTGCCGAAAGCCACTTCTCACTTTTTAATTTGGCCAGGCACAATAAACAACCTTCACAGTAAAGCAAATAAAAAATGAGAACATTTAGTTTTTAGTCCTATAATTGATCCAATGTGCCTCAGTAGATCTGAACTGGGCTTCTAGTTATTGAAGATCCATCAATGCCAAATGCACCTCAGACTTGCATGAAGATTTTGCTCCATCTCTACCCTTCAGAACAACTATTGAATTTCTAATTTGACTTAAAACTTTAACAGCCAAGTTTCGCATGAAGGCCAAATTGGTGTGAGACTGCTTTCAAAAATTTAAGAAGCAGTCCTAAAGATTGCTTTGAGCTTTTAATAGTCGTACTAACTTCTTGCAGTTTTGCAGAGAGGTTGAGGTAGTGGGTATTTAGTTGATTGCAATCTGCCTCTACATCCTGCACATATCTTGCAGTAACTCACTGTCCTGTAAAACAGATACTTTTTTATTGTTCAAAGACACTAAACAGGAACAAACTCATATACAATTGACCACGTTCTCTAAGTGTAAAACCCTTGTGACACTTTTAAATTGGGGGTTGCTTAATTGTGATGCAGCATTGCGTGGCTTTAAATTCACCTACTGCATGTTTGATATAGTTCATTGTAATCCCCAAGTCTGACCCATCATGGTCTTTCCCACAAATTTTCCACTATTAATGTCCACTTGTTATTTTATTAAAATGCTTCAATGCCAATTGATTGGTGAGTATTTTTAAGGATTGCTTAAATTAATAAGTCCTGTTTTAATTTCATTGAAAGAACTGAAGACAATTATTCTGATTTCTCCTCCATGTTTTCATATTTCTGTGTACCTCGGTTTGCAGGTAACCCCTCCTGCCTCTGTCCGATTTGTCTGTCGGCTCCTGAAGGTTATATCACATCTGGACATCTAATCAGGCCGGGTCTTCTGGCTGAATATGCTTTGGACCTCACCCTCAAACTCTGTGCTTCTTATTCTGTGGCCTGCCGTTACATATTCAAGTCTTTGTCCTGTCACCGCCACTCAACATGCTGTGATTAATGTACATGACCTTAGAAAATAGGAAGGTGGGAGAACAATATAAAACACTTTTTATGAATTTATTGGTCCAATGTAGAGTGAAGTTCAGTAGAAACCAAAATTGCCCATTTAAAAGACATTTTTATCTGAGCTTTTAAAAATGCAGGTGACATTTTTATTGACAATTATGAACAAAACATTTATAAGATGTCCTGCCTTGTGCTGTTTAAGGCGACTAAAGTCTGATACGCGTACTCATTTTCATAGAATCCTGGTAACGGCAAAGGTCATAGCATCTTATTAATACATATGTTTACTCATCCCAGAAAGTTGACTGGAACTGCCTGGTGTTCTTGAAATGTGTGTATAGTTATTCTGGAAAAAGACTCTTTGGGAAAAAAATACTTCATCTCATAATAACCAGCGTCATTATGATACTGAGATATCTCAGGATTACCCAAAAGAACCATTTAGGCATTTATATTTCTGAACTGAATGACAAAGTTGATCTGTTAGTGTGGTGATTACTCCTTTGCATGCATCTGTGGAACGAAGACTTTTTCAAACTATAGACTCAGTAAATACCCATTAAAGTTGATCACAACTAAATGTCATCATTCATGCTTATCAGATCACTTCATGCTCCCACTCTACTTTCCTACCGCATATTATCCATATGCAGTTTTCTTGAATCACAGTGAGGAAATTCAGGTATGCCAGCGTTAAGCTAAAGGTAAATGGAAACATGCATATTCAAATTAAGGTAAAAAAAAAAAAAGAAAAAAGATAGAGATAAAAATAAACAGAAAAGTAAGAATAATACAGTAAGGCCATACATCAGCTCTAATCTGAAAGTCATACAAATGTTTCATTTTCAAGTAACTGTATTTCTCTCTAAGTGAATAATGTGCTTAGAAGATAGAAAATATTTGAGCTTCAGAATAGAGCTTTCTCTACACCTCTTCTTTTGTACCAGTAAGTCTGCAGTACCTATGTCTGGCCAGTAGATGGTGGGCCTAATTCAGGTTTCCCTGGGTTCCGGTCACTGAACGTTGCTTTCTCACCCGTGACTTGTGAAAGTGCTTTGGGGTAGGCCTCCCCAACCTATCATTCTGCACCCCCTCCCTGAGCCATAACCTCCTCGTCCCCAACATGCATCCCCCACCCCCTACACCCTCTGAGCACCCCTTCCATCTTTGCCATCTCCCCCATCCTTCCCCCTTCCCTCTCCATCCAGGGGGCAGAGTCACCGAGGTGGCAGTTCTAACAAGCTGCCGGGGACCGCACTGCTTAAATGAGCCAAATCAAAGAGAAAAGGGGGAGCGGGATAGGTAGCGCCATGAGCCCCCTGTAGAGAACAACCACTCTGATGAATATGAAATGAATTTGTATTGCTCGACATGATAAGCCCAGGGATAAGCCTGTGCTCTGCTGACATCTGCACCTTAACATCCTGCAGACATTAACAGAATGCCACAAAATTATCAACAAAATAGAATTGTACTAACTGACAAGCTTGAGATTATTTGTTTGTGTGCTCACTTTTTTTCCTCATTTGAGGTTATGGCTGCTGAGAATCTCCTGGTGCTTTTTGACCATCTGTATAAGGATGGGTGATGCACACAGTGCAACAACACAAATATTTGTTAGATTCATTGACTGCTGGGGTTGGCATTAATAAGAGAGCACTCCTGTATTATTTTCTGTTTATCTGTCAAATTTTGATCCTGTTGTCCCCTCCTGTCTTCTGTCTTCATTCCCTCTGCACCTCCATGATGCCTCTTAATCTTTTGTGGTGAAGTTGCTTCTCTTCAACATTACTTGTATTTGTCTTAGTTTGTCTTCCTGGAGTTGGTGTTTGTTATAAAACGCATCACATCTGCGCAGATAATGATTGAATGAATAAATAAATAACCAAGCAACCCCCCCCCCCCCCCACCCTGGAAAAAAAAACAAAACAACAACAAACCACTGTCATGGACAAAGTAACACCAAATTGTGTCCTCCCCCATCCTTCAGCTTTAGTCCATCATTTCCAGAACCCACATTTAAACATGTGTGAGTGACCATCAGTTCATACACACACACCCACACCCACACATGCGTGTGGACAAACTCTCATGTGGCAACTGCACACTTCATTTAACACATACAGATGCAGCTGCTTTATGGTTTTCTTCAATCCAGAAAACAAGGAAGTGCACAAAAATTGTAAAAGCCGGTGTTATCATTTCTGTTCACAAATGCTCTTGGCATGGAAGAGGAGCCATTGAAATTGCCCATCCAAGAGAAGGGAATAGAATACGTTATGTGTAATAACGTGCGTCAGGATTTTTTTTATCCCTGCTTTGTCTGAGTGTGTGCAGTGTGAACCCAGGTTTTACAACGATTTACAATGTATAAAAATGTAATGCATACAGAAAAGACATTATCAGAAATGTTTCTTTCTTTTCTTTCTTTTTGGTTCCTTTAAGCACTATGTGAACTCAAAGAATTGCACAGCCAATGTGTCTTACCTGCAGTACAACTATTATTTCTAACAAGATGTTCTTTTGAATGATTCCCATCTGAGAAAGTCCTTGTTTTCTAAAAGTAATGCAACATACTTGTGTGTTCTTCTCTTATAAAGCAGTAGAACTGATAATTCTGCTTGCATATGAATGTTTTAGTACCCTCTATTAAGTACTTATTTATGTGCAGTCAAAACTTTTTTTTAATTGTATTCGCCTTACTTATTTTATTATTATTATTCTTTATTAACTGTTTTTGTGAACCTGATGTTTATTTATGCTTATTGTAAAAGTAATATTTTGCATTCAAATATTTAAAAAATAATTAACTAAAGAGCTGTTGAGGGGCTCCTAAGAAAATCA